>JAQIXX010001292.1:0-35825 GCA_034700605.1 Willowsia nigromaculata
ACAATATGGATTTGTCCTATCCCCAAAGAAGTCTTCTTTCTTTTTTGAAGAGCAGCGTGTACTAGGAATAATAGTAAATGGAAACGGTATAAAAATGTCAGGAGAACAGATGCAAGCACTGAAAGATTTGAAACCCCCCAAGACCAGAAAGGAACTTCAGACGATACTTGGAAAATTCAACTACTTTAGACGCTGGTGTAAAAATTACTCCACCATCTCAAGACCCATGGAACAGCTACTAAGAAAAAAGAAAAATTTTGACTGGACAGATGAAGCACAAGCCTCCCTTGACCAGATGAAAGAAGTGATGTGTAATTCACCGACACTATCTCATTTCATACCAAACACTACCCCCGCCATCATAGAATGCGACGCAAGCGACCAAGGACTTGGTGCAGCCCTGTTTCAAGAACAAAACGAAATCGTTAGACCAATTGCTTTCTCATCCAGACGACTCAATGATGCGGAGAGAAAAAAATCAGTCATAATGCGCGAACTTATAGCCATAACATACAGCCTCAAAAAGTTCAGACCAATGATATGGGGAGAAAAAATCGAAATATGGACCGACCACAAACCATTATTGGGACTAATCAAAAGAGGCAAGGAGGACCAACTACCAGCCGACGCAGTACGTTGCCTTTTATATCTCCAAGACTGGGACATCACTGTCAAACACATCAAGGGAGAAGACAACGTACTAAGTGACCTATTATCACGAAAACCGAAAGACCCGGCACCCCCTGACGATGACGAAAACAAAAACATAATTCCTCTGAAAATTGATGAACTCTATCAACCCCATACATCTTCAGAAAATACCTATCAACCAATAGCTCGAGTATTTACCAAAAAACGTTCAAGTCACCCCAACCGATTACCTCCAATTCCTGAAGCCGAAGACGAAGACGACCCATCTTATAGCCATTACCAAACAGCTACATTCACTCCACAAGATCATGAAACTATCATAGAGATTAGAACAGTAAAGTGCGACACCCTAAAATTTGAACAAGACAACGACCCCGAGGTCCAACAAATAAAGCAAGCAGTCCAAGAAAGGACCAATAAAGGTAAGATCAAACATTGTTTTATTAAAGATGGGATCCTTTGGTACAATCGCAGGGACTTAGGTCACGAAGTACCATACCTACCGAGATCCCTGCGACTACCTATACTACATGAAGCGCATGAACATAATCTGACAATGCATAACGGAGTAAGTAAAACTTATCGTGCAATCTCAATTAGGTATTTTTGGCGAAACATGAAAGCCCACATAAACCATTACGTACTTTCTTGTGAAACTTATCAGAAAATTAAACATAGTAGGCAGAAACCAGTAGGCCTTTACCAATTTAATGAAGTTCCCTATATTCCTATGAGTCATATTCAAGCTGACATTGTAGGGCCACTTCCAAGAACACCAAAAGGTTACAAATACATCGCAACCGTCAGTTGCGTCAACAGTAAATACTTAATATTGGGGCCATTGAAAGAAAATACAAGCGAAGGATTGGCTGAATTCCTATTACACAAGGTCGTACTAACTTACGGATTGTTTACAAAAATCCAAAGTGACAATGGAAGAAACTTTACCTCCAGCTTAATAAAACATTTTATGAAAATGCTTAAGATAGAACATAGATTAGGCACAGTCGAACATCCAAATAGCCAAGCCATTACTGAAAGGTCGCATGATTTTATAAACAACAAGTTACGAGCACTAACAACTGAGCAATTTAAAAACTGGGATGAATATCTACCATATATTGCATTTAGCTTTAACACCACTTTTTCCAAAACAACTAATCAAAGCCCATTCAATATTTTATTTGGCAAAGAAGCCATTATGCCTAGTCAGCTCATTCTCTCAACATATAAGTTTGATAGCCTACATAACATGAAAGAAAAATTTGAACTAACTAGAGACATTGCACAGCAGGAAATATTAAAATCACAACTGAGAAATGAATCATTAGTAAATTCCAAACGTAGGTACCTATCATATGAAGTAGGAGAAAAAGTATTAGTCATGCGATTTGGCAAAAAGAAAAATAAACCTAATAAAATGGCACAACTAATAGAAGGCCCTGTAGTGATACTTAAGAAAGGAGAGGTCGAAAATAATTACCTAGTTTACAACCAAAAGAAAAGGAAGCAAAAATATTGGGTAAATGTTTGTAAACTTCGCAAATACGTTGAACGTGACTTGACTAAATTAGGACTACCTAAAACCAATACATCAGAAAAACAAAACAATATTGAAGGTGACATACTTCGAATGACGGAAAACTTAAATGAAAATAATCAAGAAGAGGAAATCAATGAAGAAGCAGAAATTTCAAGATCAATGCCAACACTTACTCCACAAAATAATGACTTCAACGAAATTCAATCACACAATAACAGTGACACTGTGCACACAACGACAACCTCAGATTCATCACATCACACACGATTCTTTCACCAAGATAACACTGTACCACATCATAACAATTCAGACCCACCACATCAGTACAATCTAAGAAGAAGAAAATAAACCGACCATTCAAATTGGGGCAACAAGAGAAAAACCGAACCACCACTCTTTCAGGTATAAGTAACTAAAACCAAATCCATCAGTAAGTACACCTAGAATTAATTTTTCACTCGTAGGGTAGGCATTCAGGATGAAGAGCCTGATCACCTTTTTATTCTTAGTGTCACTCACTACAATCTGTAGTGAAAACAAGATGTACTTATCGACAGGTATAAGATTTGCAGAAATCGAGAAAACAGTTTACGAATCCAGTGTGAGCCTAATATACGATATTCCATTACCCGACTACCACGATTTTATAAAATCATCTCATTGCATATACGATGGCGAAATTTGTGAAGTTTTCAAACACACTAAAGAATTAATAGAATCGTCATTAGAAATGCTCAGATACTCCTTGCCAAGAGCTGATGAGCTCAGTTTCCCAAATAAACGTAGCAGGAGAACACTTGACCTAGTAGCATCTGTCTTAGACTTCTGTTGTGGAGTAGCCACAACACATAACTTAAATAAGCTAACTCAAAAGCATGATGACCTGGTGAAATTAACACAAAATCTAAAAGAACAAGTAGCCCAAGAACACGACAACTCGGTTAGGTCAGCAGCCCTTGTTTCGAAATACACCGAGGAAATGAAAGCTAGAATCACAACAGATTTTGTGACAATGGAAAAATTCATGCAACGTTCTAAAAAAGAAAGTAATAATTTGGCAGAAAGAATAGAAATACTCCAAGAAACCACATCAATGTTAGCAAAAACTATTCACCGACTCACACTGTCACTTATATGGCTAAAGAGTATGCAAGCATGCAACTCCAGGAGAATCCCAAGTCTCATATTACATAATAATACACTACAGAGTGATTTAATAAAACTCACCAAAGACCTAGGCACTCATGAACAACAGCTAGCTATCCCCCTCCACAACCTACATGCATACGCTCACATTAAAACTACAAATTGCTACATTTCTGAAAAAAAGTTTAATAGTACATACAAGAATTCCAATCAAATCCATACACAACAATTATAAAGTATACAGCATTTATCCAGTCCCAATGGTGTACGGCACAAAAGTGTGCACCGTAAATATCGAAGAAAGCGTGGTCGTTCAGAAAAATCAAGATACATTATTTCCACTAGCTGGAGTGGAAGCACACAATTGCATAGATAATGAGATATGCCATGTGGGGCTTTATCCTACAAGATTGTCTCACAGCCAGCACTGTTTAGAAAAGGCATTCTCAAAACAACCAACAATCAAAAACATCAAAGAAGCATGCCCCTAAAAATGTTCAAAACAAAATCTGCATAGACCAATAGTAACGGAAATAAGTAGAAAATTATACAGTGTTATCTTTCCAAACAATACCATTGTCGTAGTATGCCCCAAGAAAAGGGACCAACTTATAAGCACAAAAAATCAAGTAGGAACAGCAATCATTACACTCACATGTAACTGTGAAGCTAGACTGGGAAGTTTACCTCCCCTTAGACCATCATGGCCATGCATGGCCGACGACGATAACGAGGACTTCAGCGTCATACACGCCATGACTGCAAGCTGGAGCACAGCTATAGAAAACCAAATCTTGAATTCTCACACAGCATTCAAAAATACTTCATCCATAGTAAACACAGAATGGGAGAGGGACATTCCACATCTAGATATCTCTGTACCCCCTCTCCCACCTTACGAACCACCCAAACACATCGAAACAAGTTCATACATCTCCTTTACAACAGCAGTAATAGTCATCATAATCATCATCATCATAGTATTTATTCTCTGGAAAGGAAAATTCATACTCAAAAAATTAGAAGTCCTTCTTGATCCCATTTCTCTAGCTGAAATGGTACTAGGAGTCTTTTTTACACGCACCCCCGCAGTAGAAGGTACAGACCCGTTCAATCAGTGCCTTCACAAACAGGCAGACATTCTTACTCACTGGATCTTAGAATCAATCAAAATAGTTCTACTACTAGGCATCCTATTTACCTTAATCATCATACTCATTAAACTACTAAAATCAAGACTCCTCACATTGTTTTCAACAGAATTGCAACCATTTGATGCTGGTAAAATAAAAATAACAACCATTGACACAGAAAACCCACAAAAACCAGCATTATCAATCTCTCATGAATTTAGGACACCACTAAAACAAAGGCAAGAATTCGCTGACACACACACACCAGTAGAAATGTATCCAGTTCAATCACAATTAATACAAGAAATAAGTACACGTGCAAAAGAATTCAAAGAAAGAAAGCGTCATCAAAATAATTAAGAACGACACAAACATCCGCCTGATTAAGTATGTAAATAGTTTCGTGTTTAATTACAAGTGAAGTGATTCCTAAAAAGTTAACCATCAGTTGGTCTCCAACCCCCCGGTCGTTCAATCCTCTCATCAATACAGCATCCATCTTCTTTTTACAAGGTAATCAAATCACACAATAAATTTCAAAATCCAGATTAGTAGTCTTAATAGTAATAGTGACAAAAGTAACAGACATTGACAATGGACAATCAGGACGGGTTTAACCAATACTGGAACCCGATTCCCCCTTATTCCCCTGACGGTCGTGACAAAATTCTAGGGATACTAATTGCACTAGCCAACTACCTACAAAACATACTCTTTTACTGGACAAGAATGGAACACCCATTCCCTGAAAGTGTACGACTATCATTGACTCAATTCTCAAACTTCCTGACCCAGACCCTTATCCTCATTTTCCAAGCCCGAATGACCCACGCTTCCAAAATCCGAATTGAAATCCCATCAAGTGCGTGTGCTAAACGACAAATTTTCAAACGATTCAACGCTTTCCACCCCCGCTCCAACTCAGCACGTTCCCTACTTCACCCACCCAAATACAACCAAATCAAATTAAACTTTGAGAGAGCCTTCGAAAACATCAGAGGAACCGACCTCGTAACGGCAATGTCAGATGTGACTCCAGCAATCCTAAGCACCGCAATCGTATGCACAGCAACTGGAAACAATCAAAATCCCGTTCAAAATTCAAGTTACCAAGAAAGGAACTCCCAAATTAACCAAAGAATTCGCAACGGACTACAAGACCAAGTTTACTGTAAGTTATGCTACAACCGAAACCACGACGAGCTAAAATGTACACTGGACGATCAACTCCAATGCACCATTTGCGGTGACGACCACTATGATGACATCCACTTTCCAAATTACTTTTGGTCCCATGAAACCAGATTAGAACAATACGAAGCGAACGCAGTTGACACCGCGAGATCCAGACATCAACTTCCACACTACAACCGAAATTTTCCCAAAACTTTTCAACGCAAACTGAATACACCAAGAAATCCAAAGACAAGATACACAATTCCCCCGAGATTCCAAAAACAGATCCAGAATTACATTAAGGCCGAACCCAGCACCTCACAACAAACCCAAACCCAAACTCAAATACAAACCGGAAATTCAAACCTCATCCAAATCCAAACTCAAACCCAAGGCACATCTCAACAGCAATCTCAATCCCAAACTAAAAATTCAAGTACAAATGAACCAGAACCATCACCATCTACTCCTACTCAGCAAAAAATTCACACCAGAAAACAAAAACACCCGAAGAAGATAACTAAAGCGAAAGTTTCCACTCAAACTATATCAATCCCACAAATCTCAGTCATCGACTCCGTAAACAGTAGCGATTCGGAGATTGACGTAGTAAACGTCACCCCAAAAAAATCTCTTGTCCCATATAGCCCCACCCCATCAACTCCATCAAGTTCGCCAAAAGACGAGAACCTTCCCTCCACTTCCAAACGAACAATTAGCACCCTACGTAACGCCTTATCAATAAAACACCCCAGAAGAGAAACCTCCCCAGACCTACCCCCTCAAATTAAAACCGAAAAGAAGGAAATGCCACCTTTACCCACTTCAAGTACAAGGACAACAAAAATTCACCTCCACATGACAACCACAACGAATCCGCCTCAACCTACTCCCAAAATACTCAAAGGCATCCTAAAAACTCCAAAATCACCAGAAAAATCCCAAAGTGCATTACCAAAATCACAAACAACTATTAAAACTAAAACCATGACTTTACAGGTAAAAGCCCCAGCAGCTAAACCTAGTGCACCAAAACCATCCACCTCACGAAGTACTTCAAGTCAAAATCAAAAACCACCCACATCTGGAGCCAGCGAGAATCAGACTCTAAAACATACCACAGCAAAATCCCCAAATACAAAACCCACTTCCCGCAAAAATCACCTTAAAGCCCCTTCGCCTCCACGACCATCATCTCACCCATCACCCTCCACTCTTCCATACCCAAAACCAATTCCTCCAAAACACTTACGTACACACCGTCCCTACTGCTTAAATTGCAATAACAACGAACACTCTACACAACAATGTCACCGACGACTCACTAAATGTGCATTCTGCAAATCAACCGATCATATTATTGACTTCTGTCCCGACCTTGCAGTCATTAACAACTTATTGTAAACAACCAAATTACATACCCACACGATCTAGACAACCCCACAATCCTATCACAAAATAATAAAAAATTATTAAAAATAATACAAAAAATTCACAAACCTACACACGTTAAAAATAAATTCACACCCACAAATTTAATTTTCTATTAAATCATAATGAACAGAGTCAGACAAATATACTGCGACGGCAGAACAACCAGAAACATAATTCGTTACGAAATCACAGAACTTTTTAACACCGCAACAGAAATCTTACTTTATCACCTTAAGCAACACAATAATCATACATTCCCACATAAAACTATACTTAAAGAAAAACAAAAAATCGTGGGAACCACGATTAGCAAAACATACACCATAATCCTACACTTCAAAACCATGTTACATTTAATCATTAACACAAGCTTTACTGACGGGGAAATCGCAATAAGACAAAACCGCTTTGTAGAATTAGTTACTACACTGACCAATGATATAACAGACGACTTAATAAGACGAATAACCAACAATAATACAACCAACCTGAGACTCACTCAAAGAATTCGAGAGTTTAGAAATATATTCATACATCCATTCAACCAATATGTAGAAATACTGGACAACATAGGGATATTTACAAATGAAGATGGTAATTGGCGAAATTTCATATATCTCCGAACATCAGAAATGAACGACCCCACATCTCTAAATATCGCCCTAAATGGAGAATTAGATTAGGCACAAAATGGAGACCAACTACTTAGATTCGCACTAATAACAAGTAGACATAAATTCCTAGCTATACTTTGTAGTATAAAGACAATAGATAACCACCCCACATTAACTAATCTTGCATGCATGACTTGCCAAAAATACACTGCATAACACTGTCCAGCATCACGACACGCATTTAATCCCACTTCATAGCAACAGTGAAAAGAAAAGGAAGGAAGCGGAGCTTAAACGCTAGTCTAAATCAACATTAACCGACAAAACCAAGCATTATCATAACATTAGCATAATAACGTAGAACACAGATGCCAGTCCAATCCACATACTTATAATCACACGAGAACAATATCACTCATCATACTCTATTTCCATTAAACCAAAAGTCCCCATCCTGAAGTTTCAGCCAACACCCACATTCCACTCCTTCACTGACCACCATTGTCCTTTTCACCCTGCTCATCCTCCTGTTTATCAACTCACCTTAAAAACTAAACCAAAAATTCCCACTCTCTAAAAACTTAAAATTCCTACCTATCGAAAACCTTAAAACCTTAAATTTACTCCATCCACCATGTCATTCTGGAGTAGTGATATCCACGCCGACATAAAAAGGGTAGGAGAAGAATTCATCGAAGAAATTGGAAACTGGCTACATTCTAATGACAACAACATTGAAATCGAAAGAAGCAGTATCGAAAAAGAAAAAATTGCCATCTACCTAAGAGAAGCAGTACTCCTGGTCGAAAAAGCACAAGAACACCAAAAACACAAAGAAGCATTGGACGAATTAGATCGAAAACATATAACGAAAAGCGCTGACAATTATCGTAGACTCACACACCTGAACCTGGAACGGGCTTACCAATCCAACCAAAACCACAATATCCCTGAAGGAGAAGGACCCCCGCCTTATCAACACCAGCAAATTCCAATCATATACCCTATCAGGAGCTCGACACCCACCCAACCAATCACGGAACATCAATCCATACCCACCATTTATCCAATTCGGAGCCCACCACCCCCTACTGAAGCAGTGGCAGGACCCAGCACTCAACAACAAGAACCAACAACGATGAACAACAAGCCTCCATGCAAGCGAAAAATCATCTCACCTACACGTGTGCAAAATCAACTAAACCCAACAGCCCCTGAATTTATTCCTCAACAATATCGCCAACGAACACCTTCATCATCATCATCATCCAGTTCCAGCGAGTGCTCTGGTCCAGCTCATTGGAAAACCCTTTCCTTCCAAAATGACTCCAAACCTGGCAGTGACAATGACGACGTGAACAATGACCAACAGGAAGACTTCACCTGGTAAACGAACTTACATAACACTCTTAATAGAAATAGTTTCTTAATTAATTATAGAATAGAATAGAAAAAAAAACTTCAAAACCTTCATGCCTTAATAGAAAAAGAAATCTAGTAAGTGCTTACTCTCCACATAATAATAATATGCTATACTCTCATTTTTGGCTTCATCGAAGAAATCAAAACTATCCAGTCATTCCTCCTTCTCTCCCCTATTTATCCTACCCCCTATCCTTTAAAAATAATACACGATATATGAAAATAAAAAATAAGATAATCCCATTCCATCAGTATCATTTCGTAATTGAACTTCACGCCAACTATAACACGGTCGAAAAATTGCTCGATGGAACTAACCTTCCAAAAATCTGAGCGTGCAATGACCGTGAGGCTCAGAATCAGGTCCAAAGGATTAACATCCTGTGTAGACCGTGACATAGAGCCTGGGTCCGAAAAAGCTCCGTAGGACTAATATCCGAAAACGTGAGCGTGACATGGACCCCTTCCTTTCTTCATTTCAAAAAAAAAAAAAAAAAAAAAAAAAACAACAAATTTTCGCCATCAGTTTAAACCTACCCATTCGTAAAAAATCTTAAGTCAAAAAATCTAGAAATCAAACAACAATAGATCAAAGAAATTTTTGGGAAAAACTACCCCCTTTTCCATTGTCCCACCTTATTTCCCTCACCCCCAGTACTGATTTTCTGATGACAACCAAAAACGAGAGTTCTCAATCAAACCATTTATTGATCAAATAATTAAACGCATATGCGTATTGCAATAACTCATTGTCCCCTTATGATTCCCAATTTTAGAACAATAAGCGAAACATAATAACTTACTATTTTTCATTACAACTAACAATTATATACTAGTATAGCAATAAGTAGAATATAATAAACCATTATTTACTTTAGGCCTACTAATTTTCAACAAGCATTCACTTAAAATTAGAAAAATGTAATTTATCTATTCACCACTTAAATACAATAGAAAGTAAGCATACAATATAGAAAATCGAACAAGCGAAAACGCAAAAGTGTCAAATTTATTCATTCATAACTACATGTAACGTACACTGTCAGCTTTTCCAATAGTCCGTAATATTTACAATAATGTAGGATAATTTTGTAAAAATCAATTGATAATTCATAAGAAGATACTTAAAACCATAGAAGAGTAAAACCCTAAAATTGAAGTAACGATGATCTATTGAGCTTATATTAACATACCTATAGAAACTAGAGACAAGCAAGCCATTCCGCAAAAACAAGGCTAATCTAGACGTAAGCTGTAAAATACCACCCATTTAAATAACATGGGCCTCTAGCTCGGCATAGCTTTTAACACAGACTTACAGAATTACTATGTTCTTTATGGAACACACGAAATAACATACACCCACTGTTAAGCACATAAGATTAAGCCACTACCATCTACAGTACACTCTCACATATTACATAACACAAAGCATAAATAACCAGTAAGAAAATAGTAGTTACCTACCTTTTCTTCTAAATTCCTACGCACAGCACAGACTCGCATGTGTCGCTGCGCACGATACCTCTTTTTGAAGTGTACCCCGCACATTTGGCATGTCAAGTAGGCCCTCTCCTCCTTCTCACTCACCAGCATAGGACATTTCCCCTTTGCCACCCGATGCTTAGCTAACTGAAATAACAAAAACATAAATATACTATATGACAAAATTTTACACATACCATACATTCACGCTAACAATCAAAATAAACAAGCATAAAACAATAAAATCATTCAGTCATATTGACTAACTTTTTCTAACGAATCAGCCACAAAAACACAAGCAAAGCCATTAGGTGATCGATCACACCGATGCCACTTGAGGTGTACCGCAGCATGCGCTTTTCTCTCTTTTGAGGTGCCAAATTCTTCCTTACACACATAGCAGGGATAGCTTTTAATGAAACCTTTCATTCCACGAGAAATCTTATTCTTCCAAGCCTGAACCCTTCTAGGCACGGTTACTTCCTTCAGGTGATCTACCTCCTCTGATAACCAATGACCTGTAATAGTCCTGTACATTTCACGCTCAAGCACACGCCCCCTTTTCTCAAGTTCCCGATCACGACGACGAATATCTCGTTCAATAGCCCGCTCCCACCGTTCCTCGTCATCCGCCCCCTTCATCACGCGTTCCAATTCCTCCTCCCAATCATCCTCCTTCTTTTCCAATTGAGTCACCCCCAACCGTCGCTCACTTAGAAAATCCCTGAACGCATCCCTCCAATAAAGTTTTTCAACCCCCCAAGCTAATTTTACGTACTCTGGATAATCCAAGTATTTCAAATCCTCATGCATAAACGGTGGACAAACTCCCCGCCCCCTAACATGCGGACACCTCATACAACCATCCGTCCTCAACCGCTTATAAACTTTCTCCATAGTAGATAAACACACACCCTCACAAAAAACATGTTTTAATTCAGTTTCTCCATTCAAACATAACCTGCTGTAACATAACCGAGTCCCTGGTTTAGGAAATTCACCGCATCTGCCACACTTTACAGTAGATTTCACGTATCTATAAATAATTCATAAAATCATTCAACTATTAAATGCTTTGCACACTGAACTCACTTCAACTGAATTTCCAACAACATTAAACTAATACTAAACCACTAAAACCATAATACTTACAATACACTATCAATAACTTTCATCTCCTCCTCTTTGTCGAATTCTAATCCCCTGTACACACCCACCAGATAATCAAGTGTAGCCTTACTACATTAGCAAATAAACAAACAAAAAAGCCCCAAATCGCAACCAAAACCAAACAAAAATACCACTAATAATAAAAACTACAGCTTAACGTATAGTAACTTACCGCATTCCAAAACTCCGCTCTGCAAACTCTGGAGTCGCTCGCAATAAGCGCAACAGCGTGCGCACCTGTCCAGCTTGTTCTGGAGCACACCTGTAATTAACACACAATAATATGGTTAACCACTCTAATAGTAAGATTATAACTCTTTTTTTTTCACATCTACACCACTACATCCACACACTACATCATCATATCATACAACACTTCATCTCATCATAATTACTAATAATCAACACAAAAAAAAACTTACAAATTATTAGAATGCTCCACATACAATCCACCATGCTCTACTGTAGACTCATCATGATCATTTCCAACTCTTTCCCCACTAAAAAACCACACAAAATTCACAAATTCTATGAACCATCTCATTACAAAAAACTTTTACCACAAAAAAGCCTCGTATAAATTCACAGACACAAAGGAAAATGCTTAAACTCACCTTTCACAAGTTTTTAGAGTCGATTCCGTACAGGTAAACATGTTTGACGAATTAAAACACAGGTAACACCACCAACAACAAAAGACACAGACACACCTCCTTTCTGTATATAAGATGATATAATGCAAGCCTGTTGCTAGCGAGTAAGAACTCTAAGTCGTTTCTATATAGTTTACACTATGGTTTAAGACTATATATTGGTATGCCTTATTATAAGATCACAAGCTAGTGTGCACACACAATGCACGTTTCCTTTCTTTCTTTCTTCTCCAGCGAAAAGCCAAACTTAAAAGTTTGCCTTTACGCTGAAAAAATAGGGGGGACGCGTGAGATTCTATGCTATGTGCATTATGTGTGCACCACAAAATGTAAATCTAAATAATATTCAAGTATGTACTATAGAATGTAAGGTTACAAATACCTATAAGATATAATAACATATATGATAAAAATGTATACATTAAATATGACATTGAAACATAATAATAATATCAAGCTATTGTAAATGAATGAAATGCAATGTTGAGATAAAATAATAAAATATAGTTAGTTGCGATTTGGAAATTCTATGAGGACGATCTCGCGTGATTTATTAAAGTGCATGAAACTCATAATATTTTGGCTCATAAGATTTCCAAGTCGAGTAGGTTTCCATCATCCAGTGTCGATTCACCGTATACATTTCAACAAACAGTGTTTCAGTCCCCATGTCTTCTGGAAGAATAAGGCAACCCACCTTGGTTATGTTCAAATTGTTGACAATAATGTCCTTGAGATAAACTAACATAAAATATGGATCCAACTGAAAATGAGAATATATGAATTTCTTGGTGAGAAGTGTGGATACTTCCAAATCTTGGTTGTAAGGAAAGTCAAATGTTTGGAAACTTGTGTTCAGTTTATCTAGCAGTCCTTTAGCTTTAAATATGGCGTGGAAACGCTCCAAGAATGTATCTTGATTTGAATTATCCCATATAAGCTTGTATCTAAGGGAAAGTGCTTCAGCAAGAGATTCGAGAGGTTGAAAATGATCAGGTATAACGAGAGTGCTCATGATTCCATTTCCGTAAAACTGGCATACAAAAAAACCCACAAACTGAATTACAATGCAAAGAGCAGTTTTATTAAAATGTTGAGGAGTCGATTGTCCTATTGAAATTCTGATGACGTCAAGAACTCGCCGGATTAGCAAGTTTTGAACATCAACTTCTCTTTTCATAAAGGACGCAATTATTAAAACTATTGAAACAAGGGAAACCCAAATAATAAAAGTGAATGGAGAGTACCACGGTGAAAAATCAATCCATCTTCCTGCTTTCCCACTAACGTCATTTACACAATATATAAAATGAGTTTCTTGGAAGATGGATACTCTGTATCCCGTTTGTCTCCAGTAATAATAAAATATGCTTGGAGCAAAACTGCTATACTTAACTGGCATAATTAAGTACTGTCCGTTCCACGATCTGTCAGTACTTTTGATAACTGTTCTATTCATTCTGTTCAGGTGCATGAACGAGATGTTGTGGTTTAGGGACAACAAATTTGCGGACATAATGTGCCTACTGCATCTAAAATAAATTGGGTTTATTGAGTGCAAATTTTGACAGGCAAAGTTGTTGTTATTGTACCAATTGAAGTAGTCGGGATGTGTCGAAGAGAATAAAACCTTCACTTTTATATTATTTCCTGAGAAAAAGTATTTTTTATGCATAATCAAAGGATTTTTGTAAGTCTTCATTATTGGCAAATCAAAAGTTCCTCTTGTCTGAACTGTTGGATTGCAATACCCATTGCACACAACTTGGTATTGTATTTCAAATGTTTTTCCATCTGATGTAAATGCATAAAGCACTATTTTCAATGCAGGATAATTTCTCCACTCTATTTGTCCTTTACTGACATAACGCGGTTCAATGTCTTTGGATTTAAGGGTTAGAATCACAACAAGTGAAGTTGGGTGCATATTAATTGCGTAAAATGGATCCAAGTCTTTTAAACTTAATGTTTCGTAACCAGCAAATATGATTGAAAATGGATGAATGAATCTCATTTCATGTTTTGGATAAAGAAAATCTTGGTTTGCTCTGCTAAATATCATGTATCGGAGTGATGTGCTGATGTATCTTATGTCGCAGTATTGGACAGTAGAAAAATGAAAATATACTTCGTAGCCTTCCACAGAATTTGACAATATCTTTAAATATGAATTTACATTTTGCTGGATTGCATGAATTTTGCGATGTTTGCTGTGGTGCTCTTCAGATTGTGTAAGATGCAATAAAATTGTAAAAAGAAACCACCTCATGCTCAAAACTCGCATTGATGATCGTAATCGTGAGTTGGGTAGAGGCGTCTTCTAAATATTTGGCACTGAAGTTTGATTTGGTCGTGGGGGGTTTTTCTGTCTATACTCTGGCTTAACTGGTTTTTGGTGTCATGTGACTTTAAAGATTGCAATGAGATTTGTATCTGCAAATGGTTTACAATTTCGAATATTGAATTTTAATGAGCTCAGTATTTCAAAATATTTTATGATGATTTTTATTTGAAAGTTTGCGTGAATTTGAGACACAGAAAAGAACTTATAGCTGTTGATTTGGTGAAATGACACTTTTGTTCTGGCTGACGTGACATGTAAATGTTCATTGCTCGTTTTATTTGACGTAGGGACCGGATGTTGGAGCTTTAGTAACCCGAAATATAAATATATTCGATCGATGGAAAAGACGGGCTTTAAGGTGGCTTATTCCTTTGAAAAACTACCATGCTTCATATTTATATAGCAATTGCCATGTTAAAAAAACAGCCATATGTGTGCAATGTGCTCCATAAAATAAAGTTTATTCCGTCTCTACTCCCATATTAAAATATTAATCAATAGCACTTTTGGTAATTATCATTATGCTCATGTTGTTAATTAAACTAGAGCGGATAGATAATCAATACCAATCCTCAAGCCATGGCCACGTTTTCATTCTTAAAAATGGTAGCTGAACAATGCAATTTTCAGAAGAAGGGGCACTGGTGGAACCTTGAGGAGGACCAAATTAATTCAACCTGCAGAGTAAGTCCAAAATAAAATACCTGTTTTAGTTAGGATTGGAAATGATATAGCATTAATCTTAAATTTTATTGTTTTTAGATTTAAAATCTTTGATGATATGTCATTCCAAAATGTTTCAGAATTGTTGGAATAATTTTCTCAACTGCACCACGGCTTTTTGTCTTCAAAACCTTCCCCATGTGCAGAATCTTTACATTTAATAAACATCTACGCATGTAAGTTTTTCTATGCATATCCTCTGCTTGCTTAAACTGGAATGGAATGGAAAATCATAAAAGTTTTCAAAAAGTGACTGGAAGGCTTTACGGGGTAATTGCACATTTACAAAATTATGATAATATGATGACAATTATTATGCTAGTAACGACATGTTGCATGCGTTACCTTGTGTGGAAAATATTTGTAAATTTAGTTACACAAATGGGTTTTCACATTTTCACAAACAATGTACATTTCAGAATGAGCGAAAATGCTTTCCTTTCAATAACGACATATGTATATGATGAATACTTGCTCCTAAAGAGAATATCATCACATATAATTCCGTGTCTTTCCGTTTTGGGGGATAAACCTTGCAGCACTTTCTCTGTTCTAGATAAAGTGAGGATGAATAGCGCTTCCCTTCAGGATTACTTTATGTAGTGACTTCATAAATAATGCATGCGACACACTTCAAGTAAAGAAAGTCCGACCATCAAACCATTTTTATTAAATATTTATTGCAAGCATACGAAAATAGTAAAATAAAATTATTTGGGGAAATGAAATGGAAACTCGAGTCTCATCGTGAAAGCCAGAAGGATGAAAGAAGAGTGTCAATTTCTTTTTCTGCGTCCAACTTTTTGTGAATTGTCATTTCTCTCTCTCAAAAGCTGAAATTAGTTACATTCAAGTCATCAATGCTATTCCAAGATTGAAGCGTTTCATGTCTATTAAACTGCATTTAAATCTGTATTGCCTGTATACGTTATATTTTGAAAACTTAAAGGCACACAATTGTATAGGAAAGCCATTAATAAAATTTTATACGTTATTATGTCTTATGATGGTAATGAACAAACAATTTCTTGAGCGAGAGCATATTTTTGCTTTCTTCATTACATATTTTTTTAATCAGTTGTCATATTGGCCAAATTATGTTAACCACTCATCGAAACACGACTTGCGTGATTTCATTGGATATGGAAAATACCTTAATGAGTGTGTCATGCTGTAAACAAGGCATTTGCGTGTCCACCCTTTCCCTTAATGTTGAATAAATTACGCGGATAGGAAAATATAAATTAATGATTTGTAGGTTATATTATAAAGCTTCCCTAAGCAATCAGAGTTGAAAACATTATTCTGAATTGAATTGCAGTAGGGGATATTTTTAAGCATATAATTTGCGCTGCATCCTCGTTATGAAATGCTATCCTTTTAAGCTAATATTGGTCACTCGATCACACGTCTGCATTAAAAATTAAAGATTAGTTCAAAACCAGTAAATAGTACTTAAATGAAACTAAAAAGTTTCAATGAGAAAAATTAACTTTTCATAACTTAAAATGCAATTGGCTTGATATATATTTTTTCTTAATTCAGTACATTCCATTTGTTCATGCAAAATTTACTAAGGTTGAATAAATTCATGAAACTTTCCCCAATACATGCATGCAGCAATCGTTTCTCCCAACCTTTTACACTGAATACACGATAGGTTTAAAACATATTTTTCCTTTTTCTGTGCCCCATGTATCTATACATTATTTATTAACGTGTTATAAAGTTTCCAATGTTTTACTGATGATAAAAGAGATGGTAATTAATAATAATTTCTTTTTCAAATCAATCATCATTCTATATTTTGAAGCCAGTAAGCACTTAGTTTATTGTGTAAATGCAATAATGCTAAAGGTAATTATTCAGAAAAACTTATAGTAACACGAAGAGGAAAAATAAAAGATTCTTTTGTCTATATAACTCATAATAGACAACAAATGTATACCTTGGATAGCGCTATAAAGAAAAAAAACTATTTATGAAATCCATCCCAGTTTTTGCATGAACATTTTCTCGTAATGAAATTATGACGCAAGGATTTGTATTGCTATTTAGTCTTGTGGTTTATTGCCCCTTGATTTCTTTACACTGGAAAATAGGAGACAACGCCCTATTATCTCTTTTTCTTCTACTCGCCTTCTATGAAAAGTATTTAAAGGAGTAAGGCTTTCTTTTGTGCTGTTTCCGATCCCAAAAGTCAACAAAGAAGTCATATACCAGCTTCTGTTTGTAATATTTCCATGGTAACAATAAATACATTGCAACAACCAGGGTTGCATGAATTATTGTTGAACGAAATTGGCAAGCTGTTGTTCTTCCAAATATAATAACCAATTTTATGGCATTGAATATTTTATGCAATACTAATTTTTAAAAGCTAACCTAAAATGTGCAAAAACATCAACACAAATGCTAACATAATTTAGAAATTTATTATAAAACAAGCTAAATATATCACTTTAAGTAAATACATGCCTAATTGTGAAGACAAACATAGTAACCCATATGTACTTAAAATTTGATAAATAGAAGCAAATTATTTATTTTAATACAAACCAGTTTCCTTCGAAAAATCAGAACTCGTAACAATTACGTTGTAGGCAGAGGACACTACGAGAAACTATAATTTTTTTTAAATTCAAACGAAGAAGCAATAAAAAGAAAGAACAATTCATGCAACACTGGAAACTTGAGTAAAAGCCCAGTTGTACACGTAAGCCAGGATAAATGACACGCCTGTTCGAATAAAATATTCATATTTTTCCATCATCGACTTCCAACTCTCCTTGATAGCTTCAGTCGTGCATTTCCACTGCCATTAATCGCTACATATTATTTTGCTTGCAACGGAACATTTTTTAATGCAGATTATTTTTTCAATCCATCATCATAATCCATCTGCAATAGCCACTGTTAAACAAATCTATATTAAAAATCAATCATTGATCATTACCTTTAGTTTTTAAAAACTGTGCCTAATACTTTATTCTTGGTTCACCCGCATGGAAGGTAAGCCTTAAAAATAATTCAATAAGTTTTAAAAATTAACTAGAATCAGTGATTTACTCTAATTTTTAAAAAATAAGTTTAAAAAAGGAGGTGTTCTGAGAGAATATTAATACTTGCAGTCGTAAATCACAATAATTACGATATTCATTCTTATCATGAATTTCAGAGATGCTAGGCAGACTTAAAAAAGATGATTGGCTCAGCGACTGTTAAAAGCAAATATGGAGAAGTGTTTACTGGCCATCTTTCATTGCAAAATATTAGCGAACCGTTTGAGGTCATTAGGGAGCCACAATGTTTACTGGTAACAAATCAAAATGAGTTAAAAATTGTTCGTCAAGAATTACAGCGGAAGTGCACACATACGTGGTAAAGCATCATTCAAACCAATTAACGTTTCAACTTACAATTTTTATGCACAAATATGATCTTATATTATCATCTCGACTATGAATCTTTCAGACAGCAAGATCATCATGGGGATCAGTAACGCCTTTCAACTACGAGTCACGTCAAACCGGGAGCACCAAACTCTGGATATTTCGGAGCTTCCGTTATTCCGCAAAAAAAGTTTATGATTTGAGGATGTCGATTGATGGAAATTGATATACTTGCATGTAAAGCTGGGAAAGATGCAAACCTTGATGACCGAAAGTGCGGTAAAATCATTAAATCTTTCTACAGATAAGAAAATATCTTAGCCTTAATCATATATACTTTTAGCATCAATAAAAATAAGTTAATTATGTTAGTTTTGTGATTATTAAATTATTAAATTAAATGTCGCTACAACATTTCTACACAAGATATTTTAGTCAATCTTTGACATAAAATAGCTTAGTATGTAATCAGTACATTTTAAAATATAGAGTGTGTAAAAGATAATAAGGTAGTCCCCTTTGACTATTTATCAACCAACTAGAACAAACGGAGCATAGAAACTGACTTAATTACCATGCAAAAATGTCACGAAAGCTAAGATTGTGACAAGCACTGACACGTTCGTATCTGTAAAGTAGGCATTGGACTCGATTTTCTAAATTTTTGGTACATTTCTGAAATGATTGACTAAACTTAAAATTTAAACACAAGTATTGTCCATTTTTTCAGAAATTTAAGCCATAAAATAGTTTGTGTTCAGTGTTAATATAGTTTGGATGAAATATTTTAGCTTCTCTGCTAAAATAAATTTTCATAAGCTTTTCCAACATAACGAGTAATTGTTTCTGACTCAAATATGGTGACAACCGTATGATCATCAAAATAGTCGGTATTTCTAGGCTACGGTTCATTCAAAGTCGATCAAATTTAGTTTAAAATAGCACATAATATGATTCAAAGTTTTTAATGAGAAAAAATGCGCACAAATCAAGCTACTTTTATTGTTTGTTTTAGGCAGAACCCCTTGAAACATGCAAATTCATTTTCTCTTTGGTAATTCAATGAAGTAATAATATAATCCACGTTAGAGTTTTCCAAAAAATGTTTAGAATTAAATTAACATGGTTGCATAACTGAAAGCTGCTTATATTTTTCCTAATATACATTTGACCTAGATTGTATTTTTTAAATAGAAAGCAAATTGGTTATATCATTCAGCCAAATATTTATCCATAATGCAACAATAGACATTTGACTAATTTTCGCACCAATGTAGACTCTGAAACAAATATATCTTGAATTTTAGTTCGTTCCATACAAACAACTAAAAATCAAAAATTGAAAGAAATGCATTAGCTCAAATAATTTACAAAATTATGAGCACAAAAGGTGTGAGTCTTAGATTTTCTATTTGAAAAATGTTGGGAAGTGGCATAATGTATTTTCATTTGATACAAGGTTAATCATGCGGACGTCTAACGAGTCGCTTGCAAACAGGAATGAGAAGGAGCCCAAAAGTGAATTTGGTAAATACCGGTATACACCTGGGAAAATAGTATTTACCACCCCGAGAGGGCGGGAGAAAGTCCAAAATCATAGAAAATGAGGCAACGTGAACACATTGTATGTATGTTAAGCGGTTTATCCCAGTGTTGGTCTTTTTCCCACTTTCCGGTATTTACCAGGGCAAATCACTTCTTCCCGGGATTTTCTCAATAATTGTAATTAAGAAGTGAAATAATAAACAGTTGTGTTGGTCAATGTCAGCAATTGAGTTGTATGACCTTAGCCAAAATAGCGGCATTTGCTATATAAATAATTATGGTTGGATTTTTTTCTAATCCTTCATCCATCACATGTGTGTGACAATGTAAATATATTCACTTGTATGCACATAAAATAAAATTGATCAGAATCAACCATTATAGACGATTAGTGAGTATCTTAAAATTTCCTTCGTTTTAATAAATATTTCAAATGATTGGTTTTATTCCGCCTTTAATTAAAATATGCACCACCAAATTCAGAACCCTCAGAATGCATTCGTTCCAGCTTGACATATTCCCGGTTCTAATTAACACACTTTGTTCAGTCCAGAATCGGTATTTAAGAAATCGCTTTCATTACCAAGCTTACTATTCATTGCAGGCTCTTATAATTAAGTTGTAGCAGATTTTCCTTTAAATTGTGATATTTATAAAAAACTGCGTCAGTTATTTTGACATTTGAAGGTTGTCATGATAGAATTTTTTTTTGATTTATATTTGAGAAGAATGAATGCCACACGAATCCATTTTTATGGGAAAATATTTAAAGAAAATTGAGAATGTCCGGTGTCGGCTGCAAAGGTGGCAATTGTCCGCGGTGAAGGGACTCTCAGCTGTTCTTTCATATGTTGCTCTCCAGATGTAAACAGATATTCTGCCCCTTTTTTCACGCAAAAGTATACATCAATATAAATATCTTTAAGGGTGTTGTGTGCTGTTAAATTACGCATCGCAGATGTAAAAGATGCTGGATTGCATTGGCACAAAGTTTATGTGCCTGCAATTATGACTTCTGCATTAATTTTTAAATAAAAATGTTTAGAATCAATTTTGGATCGACTAATTTTGTATAGAAGTAGGAATAAGCATTTCTGAGATTTCAAAATATTTTAAGGTTATTGAAAACTTACCATGACAATTGGAAATGTATACCACAATGTACAACGTAACAAAAAACTCATGTTATCATGTATCATGTCTGCAATAATTAGGTTTGCAATAATTTGTAAATACAAACGTTTAAAAATAATTCTGGATCCAGTGCTTTTATAAAGAAAAAACAACGCGTATTTTTGCAGTTTCCAAATTTCAATTTCTTAAAGATAACTGCTTGCGGAGCTGGAAAGAAGATAAGAGTTTATGTAAAGATGAGTACTTATATTTTGAGACCCATATGACCTCTAGTAGAACGACTTTACACTTTCACAAAATAATTACTTTTTGTGGAAGTGAAACGCTGCCTGATTTCGCGGGGTGCATGTAAAAAATACTGGATTGAATTGGCGTCAAGGCAATTTATAAAAATATTTTTGCTTTGCCGTATTGTTGTATCCCATTGCGAAGTGAGAGGAACCAGTTTCTTCATCTCTTCCCGAAGTTGCTGTATTAGGAAATCCACAGCACTCGTACTCTGATAGGGTAGGACAACCGTCATGTCCCGGTTCTTCTATCAATGACTCTGGACTTCTTCCAGAGCCTCTAATTAACTTACAAATGTTCAAAATCAAATCTGTCTGTAAAGCAAAAAAGCATGCACAATTTTGAGCTTTCAACACTCATTCTTGACTTTCACAATAAATATTTTGCAAAGGAGACATGTATTTGGCTTAGAACAAGATTATGGATTGCGTTATGAAGTTTTCCATTGTATGCACAATTGTACCCGGAAAAGTAGTATGCTTAATTAATTGAACTTATTCACAAAATAGCTGTTTCTTCGGAACTGGGAAAGGTATTCTCGTAATCAATTATATTTCCAACTTGATGAGAAAAAAATCCGTTACTTAATTGCTGACATAAAACATAAAATATTTGATGGCGTGGGTGACAATTTAGCGCATCTACACTAAATACGGCATGAATTAATTTTCGACTGTCAACATCACTACCAAAACCAGTAGTAGGTACATTTGCTAATATGTCAAAACGTATGATAAATACATACGTTTTTATATTTTCTACCAAATATAAATCCGATATTTTGATTGCTTCTGCCGCATGATCAAACCACACAACTTTTCATGCTAACATGCAGATCCATACAAACACTATTCACTATTAGAGATAAATACAGGATACAGTATACAGCTTTAGTGAAAGTTGAGTACCAAAATTATCTCAATTTGATTAATCTTTCAAGGGTTTTAAACGAGAAGTCTTTTAAATACCGAACAAGACAATTAGAAATGTATATTATATTGTACAATATAACTAAAAACTCAAAATGAAAATTTGAAAAAAAATATGGTGAAAGTCGTTTTCACAAGTGTGATTCAAGCCCCTTTGCTAAAGCATATTTTATGATTTAACATAATTCAATCAATGAATACTTAAACTGGTAAGAAATGAACATGATCCTTTATCACTTAATTATTGACCTCATGATTGCATGCATGCATATCGGTAGTGTGTTTTTAGATTAAAACAATTAAAACTTGTTTTGTATCATGAAGAGTATCAGCTTGTGAGAGCTAAAGCACCGCAATATTTATTTCAGCTAAATAATTCTCAGACTAAAAGGATGTTAGGCTATTCCGTGTGACAGATTGTGGTAGTAGCTTACTGAAACCTACATAAAAATGATTGCGAAATGGCTCAAAATGAAATAGAAATGGCACCAATGTAGTGTCCTCCTTAGTGGTCTGATCTTGCAGTTTAATTTGTTTCTACCAAAAGAATTTTAAAGCTATAAATTAGTTCTAATAACTTACAATTTTCTGTAAGTGATACCAAATTTAAAATTACACATTGGGACTACACCACTAAAAGAGTAAACAGTATCCTGAGAAATCATTTTTCAGGGTTTTCAAAAGATGCCTGCAGAGAAATAAACCAATAATAGAATATAGCAGGGAAATATACAAAGTTTTAAATTACATTATCGAAGAAAATTGATATTAGTACTTTGTGTGTAAGTTACAATTTTTACCGTAAATGAATTCCTGTCTAATTGAGCATGGCAGATCTAAGGGATTCTGGATTGCATTGGCGCCAATGTAGTGTGTCTGCAATGATTACTATTTTTAAATACAAACCTTTACAATTAATTTCGGGTCCAATGTTTTTGTCAATCAAAAGGAATGCACATTTTTGAGGTTTCAAAAATCAGTTTTTGAATGTTACTGTTAGCAGAACAGCACCAATGTAGTGTGCTCTGCAGCACTCTCATCTTGCAGTTTAACTATTTTTCTACAAAAAGATTTTGAAAGCAATATATTGGTTCTAATAACTTACAATTTTCGGTAAGTGATACCAAATTTAAAATTAAACCTAAAGAATGCATTTGTAAAAGAGAAAACAGTATTTTGAGAAATCATTTTTCAGTGTTTCGAAAAGATGCTTGAATAGATTTCCACCAGCAAATTAATACAGTATGGAAATGAGAACATTTTTAATTATTTACATTAACAAAGAAAACAAATTCTTTTACTATAGAAGTTACAAGTTTTATCGTAAATTAATATCAGTCTAATTGATAATGGCAGATCTCAAGAATTTTGGATTGCAATGGCGTCAATGTGGCGAGTCCGCAATGATTACTTTTGCCTTAATTTTTAAATACAAACGTTTAAAATTTATTTCGGATCCAATGATTTTGTCAAACAAAAGGAATGCGCATTGTTGAGGTTTCGAAAATCAGTATTTAAAGGTTACTGTTAGCAGAACAGTATAAAAGATTGGATTTTATATAAAAATGAGTAATGTGACACACCTTCAACCTCATATGTTCGGAATTTTAAATTTGACGTTAATTGTTTTGCATACATAGAACATATATTCGGGTTAGAAGGATAATAATGACAACTCCTTTGCGACGCATATAGATCTGATCTGGGTATTTTGTTTTTGGGTGCATTCAAAACTATATCTTGAAAAGTAGCATACTAAATTTATTGAACGCATTTTGAAACCCGATAACTTTTTTTGAACACACTATACTAGAAGGTATAGACAGTACGGCCGTAATAGATTGTATTACCGAATTCTTGCGAAAAAATTGCGTTGGGTAATTGCGCATACAAGACGTATCAGATATTTGATTGCGTTGGTGCCAATGTAGTGCATCTGCAATCATTACGATATGCATTCACAACCAAAATCCCGGATTATATATGTTTAGACGGAGATATTTCATGATATTTTTTATATTGTCTACCAAATATAAATCCAATATTTTGAATGCTTTAGGCGCATGAACAAAATATTTGGCATTTCAGAGTTCTAACAAAATTTTATAAAATCGGGCGACTGCTCTTGAATTTCCCTGAGAGCCTCTTATGCAACTTCATTGACGATTGTGTAGAAGAAAACCGGTTTTATTCCTCCTACAACATTCTGCCGCTGATTCTGATATTAAGAAAGGTTACAAATAGGTTTTTTAACATTGGTAAATAAATAATGTGTACGCGTAGAACCGTAACCCTGTTAGGTATGGCATTTTTCACATTCTAATCGGAGTCCAAGAGTGCCATGGTTAGACGAAAATAAATCGACTTACGCTTTTGTCGGATGGATGACCTTCATTCAAATTTCTGATTCAGACAAAGGCACGCGTGCGTTTTAAAATGCTAATATGATTAAATACGCCTGCAAGTTAACAATGAGTGTCCACTTATATTTTGTATTCAGTTGAATGGAGCCATTGAAGATGGATGTACATACAATTTTACATATGTATTTGCTCAAATTCTGATATGGGAAGGGATTTTTTGAAACTATCTAAAATACACACGTCACTATGTGCGGATTAATTGGCACTTTTTTGACGATTTTTCTAGTGGCGTTTAACTTGGAGCATTTGCCACTATTTTTGGTGCGAAAAACGCTAAAGAGTCTTGAATTATTTTAACAAACATATTTTTCATGCATTTTCAGTATTGTAGCTACTGCAGAAGTCACATCCAGCCATGCTATTTGTTCCAGTAAGTTGCAAGAAAGGTCGCATTCTTTGGCAGTGTTTTGTATACCAATGAATTAAAGTAATTCAGATTTTTGTTTCAAAACTTGTATAGTGAAATGCCGGGTTTCATAAAGAAACTCCTTTATAAAATGTTGCGTGGTCATATTCCCATATCTTGGTTTATGTGAGTACGTCAAATATTTATTGGATTTTATTGTAATGTAGATGGATCTAGTTTTCATTATCAAGACAGAAGATAGGACAACGTTATAATACTATCTTCAAGTTATTCTGCTGACTTATTTGAAGTGGATATGTGACATTTTTCTACGGTTTAAAACGTTTGACCATGCCTTCACTATAAACTATTCTTAAGCATAAGCTATTATTAATTAGTTGTTCTATTAGGTTGCAAAAAGTATCATTCTTTGGCAGTGTTCTGTATGACAATGAATTTGAATAATCTAGGTTGTTGTTTCAAAACTTGTAAAGTGGAATGCCTGGTATTTTAAATAATACACTTTGTAAATTGTTACATGTTTCCATATCTTAGTTTACTTGCGTAAGTACGTCAAATTCGTATTGAGTTTTATTGTAATATACATAGCTCGATCTAGTTTTCATTACCAAGAAAGAAGATACAGGTACGTAAGTATATTACAATCTTAAAGTTGTATTCTACTGACTTATTTGAAGTGCACATTAGAAATTTTCTAGACCTTTTGTGGCAAGACCAATGTTAGGTAGTTTACCTTTTCTATAATGACAAGTACTGGTTCGCCTATATCATTTTATTACAACACTTAGCATTCTCACAACAATGTGAAAATGTGCAATACTCAAATTCATTGATATACAAAACACTGCCAAAGATTGATACCTGTTTTGCAAACTAATAGAACAACTAGCGAGACCGGATGTGACTTCTGCAGTAGCTACAAGACCCAAAGTACATAAAAAACATTTTTGAAAAATTAATTCGAAATTTTTTAGTGTTTTTGCACTAAAAATAGTGGCAAAAGCTCCAAGTTAAACGCCACTAGAAAAATCGTCAAAATAGTGCCAATTATTCCGCACATAGTGACGTGTGTATTTTACATAGAGACGAAAAACTTTTTCCCAAAATGAACTACTATTTTGTCAGAAAAAAATTTGCTGAATTTCCAAACAATATAAATCCATCAGTTGCACGATCCATTTTACCGAACATATAGGTAAATACTTGATTATTCATGCTATTTTCAAGCCAACTAAATGTACGAGAAATGATATGATTTATGCAGTTGAGTTCTACGCATACATGCTCTCTTTTTCCTTTGGAATAAAGCCTAATAATTCACTGACAGAAAAATTTGGCATAGTGTTGCCAATTCTTATAAAAACTGGCATTTTGGACAAACGTTGCTTTTAATGGTGTCAGTCTTGGAGGTTTTGTACATTCTATATAAATTTTTAGGGAGGTACGAAATCTAAACTGCAACAAGAGGTGTGTCTGATACAAAAGCTTTTGTTGCTCACATTTTCCCTTAAAGATTGACATGAAAACATTCAACATTTTCACATTGGTATTCCTGTTTTATTCACCTATTTTGCAGATAAATATGACTGTACAGCTAAAACTTGACCTGAACACTAAAGAATTTCAAATTGTCTTATGTATGTAACCCAAAAATAAAACATGGTATTTTCTGTCCCATTTTAGTAGTTTTGATGTCTATCTGCAAAACACAATTTTAGAAGTTTTTATCCCCGCAATTCATGGTCTGATCATTAAAGATAAACAGTTACATTCCAAAAGTGTATTTCTCCACCGGGTGACTCATTTATTTTTAACAAAGAGCAGCCATAGAAAAGCGGAATTTCCATGAAATCCAGCTTATCCAAATTGAAATGAATTAAAAGTTTCAAGTAATCAGCTTCAGCTACTTATACAGTAGCGTACTTAATCTGTAATGGAATGGTGCTAAATGTCTTGCAAAAAAACAGGATCAATTAAAATAATGTATATTTAAACTCGGACATGGAAATTCTTACGGAGCATGGAAAGGTGCTCCCAGCTATTTATTCGATAGTATCAGGGATTGGGTATTGATCAGGGACCCGTTTTTTCGCTCATCAGCGATCCATCACCCGTTTGGGGAAAATTGCTCCCAAAAATCAGGGTATTTTCGGCGGAGCCGTTTTTTTTTGCTCATCAAGGTTTTTTGATGGGAAATCAGGGATTTGTTTGGGGTCATCAGGGATTTCGTGTCAGATCAGGGAAGGGTTTCACCAGGGATTTTTCAGGTTGACCTGGGATGGCAAACTACGTGCTCCCGAGCCATTTGTAAGAATTTCCATGTCCGTTTAAACTTGAGCATTTGAGATATATATAAAATTATTTACTATTTACCTACTTTTGCTTCATTTTAAGTCTTATATCGAAGTATTTTTGTTGCTGCCTGATTCAGTATGGGAATAAAACGACGTAACACATTTTACATAACATAATGAGTGACTATATCATCCTCAAAATACATAATTTTGCTTCATAAGTACCAATTGGACTATTTTGAATTACAGATACAAGGTTAAATGTGTATGTTAAACAATCATTCCCATGTTGTGAAAATGGGTTTAACACGCAATCTGGTAAAGCCTTACACTGAATGATACATAAAAAGTGGGTTTTAATACTTTGTTGACCAAATAATTACGTAATTACGTATTTACTCATTTAACTTTTGGATGGAGAATCTACTGGAATTTTATTCCTGAAGATAATTAAATGACAAAATATTTTCAGCAAATTATTTTGAGTGTTGATCAGTACTTAAAGTGGTTATGTGTTTCTGTTAATAAAAGCTTGTTTTAGGATTATTTTAAGTCGGGGTTTTCC
The DNA here is from genome assembly GCA_034700605.1 of Willowsia nigromaculata. Lineage (NCBI taxonomy): Eukaryota > Metazoa > Arthropoda > Collembola > Entomobryomorpha > Entomobryidae > Willowsia > Willowsia nigromaculata. The sequence continues at coordinate 28,432 of JAQIXX010001292.1, forward strand.
ATTTTTATGTGCTAATAACTACCACTGACTGAATCAATTGGAAGTCAAATAAGTACCATTTTTGCAGGAAAATCCAGTTTCTGAACAATGTGAGTGTGTTTTAGTGAGGTGTGCAAAGCAGTTTGAATTTTACCGCAAATTGTAAGAATTTCTGTGTGTTGAGCTTTAAAATTGGACGATACTCACAAACCTTACAACTAGCAAATAATCGGCAGCATCTACGAATAACATACATTGGGGGTTAGCCACTTCGGCTTTTGAAACATGAATTGCGCAGCCATTTTTTTATTGCAATACAAAACAGAAAATAAATTTATGAGATAAACAAACCATTTTTTAGAATCCAGAAAGCTTGAGTATTTCTGCAATTACTGAGCCATTCATACAAAAACAAGTTATAATTTGTGGAATAGAATTGTACAAGCAGATAACAGTCTTGTGCATTATGAATAAAATATATTTAGCAATTGATACAAAGCAATGAATATAAAATCGAAAAATGATAAAGAAAGAATTCCAAGAACTGTAGCCTTTAATTAATATGAATACGTAACTACCACTTTAGTGCAGGAAGGTATCTATACTATAACGAAGATAATTTGTGTGACCAATTGATTACCTGCAATTCAATGCTTAAATGGATAATAAGTTTTCTCAACAAAAATTTGTACTATAATTGTTAGTTTTCTTGCCAGAAGCTGGGTATTTGGACAATTATTGTTCTATCATTCGTGGTGTTTTTGGGACAATCAAACCACATTGACATTCATAGGTTTTGTTCAGTGCATTAATCGTTTCTCTACTTCCAAGCGGACGGTAAAGAGCTGGAGAATCGAGTATCGAGTGAAAAAATAAGTAGAATCAGTGTCAAATTTGAACGTTATGTTGGACCTTAAATTATAACCATGTTTTTGATAAAATATTCGAAACAGTTTGGACGTTACTGTAAACTTGCGAGTTTATCTCTTAATTCAATTCTGCAATGGGACAACACCCATAAAACCTTACATCTTGCAAAAAATCAGGAGCAACTGAAAAGGCGACTTTGGTTCCGTTGCGGATGGGCATCTGCATTTTGTGTAGCATTAATTGTGCAACTAATTTTCTACACATATTCAGTTCCCAATGCGCCCTACTTCAACAAGCTTTTAGTGCCGATTCTTTTGATTCATTTGACAATGGCGTTGACTTGCGTTTTCACAGTTTTAATATTTTGCCAGCAAATAACTGTTTATGTGAATGGGCATGTTAGTTGTAGCCAAATACTTTACTCTGGAAAGGACTACAAACTTTCATTTCTTGAGTTGGTTGACGTGCTGTTTATTTTTTTGATGATTCCTATACCTACTTTCACAACATACATATTTATTTATGGTATTCACTGGAGTAGTCCTTGCAAACCTTCTCTCTTCGGGTATTTTTTGCTTCAAGAATGTTTCACCCCAGACACTCAATTTTTTAATCTATTCGGAGAAATTACCAGTGATTTTCAAGTGGTTATAAAAGTTGTCATTTTTCTGATCAACAATTTGATGTATCATTTTGTCACCTTTGTTTTTCCTTTTTGCTATGGAGGACTACTGCTACTTTGTACTCTTAGCTTTCGGCCATATCTTCTGGCATATGAAAGGAAATGTATGGATTCATCGAAGAGTCTGTACAGTACTATAGGATATTACAGGCAGTTACAAATTTTGATCATCTTCATGAACGAAATTCAGCACTGGGGACTTACATTCGAAATATTCTTTGTGGCTGTTGCAATGCAAGCCGGAGGTGTTACTGGTCTTGTTTCTATTTCATTGAATCAGGACAATATTGTTCCAATTTTGGTATTTTTTATAGACCTGGTTGCTGCTTTTGTATGTTCAGTATTGCTCATTGGAGGGCAAGCAAGCGTATTTTTAACTTCGGAGTCTGTTCTGCAAAATCTAAAAGTACACGCAAGACAGTTAAGTGGACAAAGTGTGATCGAACAAAAATTGGCCTATAAGTTTTATAAATCATGTAGCCCACTAAAGGTCGGATTTGGGTCCTACAATTTCGTTGATCAGCTTACCAGTTTAAATTGTATTGACTTTGCGAACGATATCACTGTTAACATTTTGTTAATATAATTGCTAAGGCGGATAAGCTTTTGTAATAGAAAAGAAAAATTGAATTGGTTTAGAATGTATCTTAGTGAAAAATTACATAAAGTCATATTGAAGGTCTACGGAGCATATTATATAACAAGCAAAATGCAATATTTAAAAAAAATTCAAAGTGTGTGACAAGTTCCTGGATGTTGTGGCATAGTTTATTGTTACCTATATAATTGACTCAAAATTGGCATATACGGGTAACTCGACGCGTAGATCCCGAATCCCCAATAAAAAAGCGACTGCACTATACTTCCTCCCGAGTTACGGACAATTTTGCAAAATTTATGCAAATTTAAATGTATTATTTCATATAATTTCAAATTCTGTTTTAACACAGTATGTGCAGCATTTTATACGCACTTTAAAGGTTGGAAATTTGTAATCTAACGCTGCCAAAAATATGTTTGTCGTTTTCTCGTAAGTCCGGTGAAAAAACGAAAACGCGTTAGGCTCTAGTCAATTATTCATAATTTTTTTCTCTGAAAGTAGATAATAACGATTATAAAAAAAGGTATTTACTTTATTCTTAATCCTTTTTACAATGCATACATATCAATACATATATTTTCTAATATAACTTAAAATATCCAAATTTTCAAATAGTCAACTGAAAATCTGGAAATTTTTTGTGAGAAACTAAAATCATTGATTGCTTAAAGTAGTAATGTGGGTAACTAGTTGTGTACATCTAAGATTTATACTTACTGTAAGTTTTAAGATAATAACGTAACTGTAAATATATTAAGAAGGTGCTCATAAGTTAAAACTTCACCAATTATTTTCTTACCGCTTCAATGTGTGCAATCGTAAACACTGATATTTTGAGATAACATAGTTAAACGTGAAATTCAATACTAGTTTACAAATCATTCGAGAAATGGCATTCAAACTTTTTTGTTTCACAATGAGGTGGCAAGCGAAGTACTTAAATCAAGCTAATGACCAAATACGAGAGAAAGTCAGTACTAAACATTGGATTGTAAACCTTAGTTTTTAAGAAAGCAACAGCATGTTTATCATCAGAGTGTCAGCAAAGTCAACACATTTCAGGGGAGTAAGCTTGTCCACATAATTAAATGAACAGAAACCTGTCTTGATGCTCCTACATGACAAATAGAGTTTCTGCAAGTATGTTGCCCTATATCTCTCCGACATTTTTAGCGCATCAAATCTTGCTGAATACAAAAGGCTTTTCAGTACATGCTGACATGTACAGTGGACATCAGCCAATTGCGTGAGAAATACAAAGTAGAGCGTGAATGTACAAAGTGACACTGCGACGAAAACAAAAAGTTGGACACTATTGTTTACACTCGCATCAGATTTCACCGCAGTCGTGCAAACTACAGCTTGGAGAACTATCGAAGAAACTATTACGTTACCAGTCAACCGCCACTTTTGAATTCGATTCATGAAATCACATAACAACTGTAGTCGTCTATAAAGCAAAGTAATGAAATGAGAATCTGTATTTCTGGAACTGCTCATCTCCATAAAATTAAGATTGTATCCCTTAAAACTGATTGAGCACAAAACTAAAAGGCCAGAGACACAAAATGGAATCGCACCAATTAAAAGAAAATATATAGCCGAATTAAGAGCAAACACAAAAAACTTGCAAAAAACTTGACAAACTTCGTATAAATTGGAACTAGATGTAACGCATGTGCTAGCAAGATAACACTCAGGGAGTAGAAATGTTCCAAATAAACTTGGTTTGCATGGTGTACTCCAATGCATGTAGTAAAGAGTGAAGCAAGTAAATGCAAGGACACTTGGTGGCAACACGTAGGCTAAAAGAATGCAAATAAATTCTCTAGCTGATCTTTTTCTTGGTGTTTTACAATTTTGTAGGAAGTATAATGATATTTTGATATGCTCGTTCACGTATATAGCTATTTCAACTGCATATTTCTCGATCATGTTCAGGGAAATGAGAAAAAAGCTGGTGTACATTGATACGCACAAAGGCAGAAATGTTTGGTTTATGAATACGTCTAAGTAAAAACTATCGTCTGGTTTGTATTTGTCAACAGATTTTAAAAAGAAAAATTGAGCAAATATTGTAGTTGCGAAGATAGAGATCAAGTAGCGATTCATTTTGAAAATCCTGATTGCTCGTTGAGGGTTGATGGACATGTACATTTTCTGTAGTGTGCAATCCCAATTTAACAAGCCTCCAATTGAACACCCAGCCAGTACTAAGGTAAAACTATAAAGCTTCAAGTTGTCTATCAAAATCATATTTCCCAAAAACTAGCTGTTTTAAATCTTTAAAAACGATTTGACCAGAAAACTAAATATATTTCTTGGCTCTAAAGTTATGAAATACTTTAGCAAATCGAAAACACTATAAATCTAATTCCTAAGGTGACAATTTGGCAAATATATATGAATCCAGTCGACAAATTATCAGGCAATGACGCAAGTAAAATATTTTGGAATTGTTGTTCTCCACCTTGAAAACTCTACTGCGACAAACGTAGCGTTGATGGACCCCACATGCAAATATAAAACTAAAAGCTGAAAAGATTGAAATAAGATAGGTAAAAACAATACTGGCAAGTGTTATCTGATATGTCATACTAGACCATAAATTAAAACTTGTAAGGAAACTATGTCTCTCATTTAACCAATCTCTTAATGTGTTTTCAATATTCATGCCTTCGTGGGTGGAGAAAAACATCATTTCGTCAATAGATATTTGTGACTCTATTGTTTTGCTCTCAAAATATTTATCTTGGTTGTCAAGTTTTGTCAGTGATAAAATGATGAGCAGTTTGTTTACCAAAACCATCGGAGCAAGCTCTTCATATTCCAATTTACGGCGCCTGGTCCTATGTTATAATTACTGATTTAAGATTAAATGCCAAACTTTTCCAGAGTATTATTGCCTAAATAAGTTAAATAAAATGTTTCTTAATAAAATTATATTTGCACCCATTTTAAAACCAGCAAAGGTTAAGTTTTAATTATTATTTCTTATACAAACCTAAAGAGAAAACTTATGAAGGAAGTTAAGAACATACAAATGAACACATTGAAGAATAAATTTATGTGAGACGGTCGTGGGCGATTTTTTTTTCAATGATATTAGTATTTGTGCTAGTATTGACGTCAACAATAGGGAAAAGCAATAAAGCCTCTGTTATTTATTCAAAGTAGATAGCTGAGCCATATCATACATAGTATATGTAGGAGTGTATTTATTTAACAAATATCAACATTTAAGTTTTGATTCCATCACTTTACTCCACAATTTTTTGGAAACCCCAGACCCCAACCATATTTTAGTTCCACATACATATTACACCAAACGAATATTCACCAACTAAGTTAAAACACACTAGTTCTCCCTGAAGAGTCAGCAAGCATTAAAAACATTTATTTTCGTTGTAGTGGTTTAGCGAAATAGTTTTGTATCTAATGTTGTTGTAAGTTCGTTTTCCTCGTAACCCGCGAGAGCTACTGTCATTACCATCAACTTTTATTGATCCTTATCACTCTATTCATATTCATCTTTTCTTTATTTCTTAATCCGATTTCTGGTCGACGGCTTGAACGGTCTAGTTTTCTCACTTTACTATATGAAGCACTGGTATTCGTTTAGATGGATTCTTTAATAAATGACAGTTGAAGTATGTATGTTTGAAATGGTTTTAACGTGGAGTTCCTTTTCTTTCTAATGTTCACATAGGCATATCGAAAATGTAGCCTCTTATATTGGAGTAATTCACTGATACTTAGTTTTAACATAAATAACACCAAAGTAAATACAATTTTATCACAATTTCTATTATTATTAATTTAAACATTTAAATTGCAAAACTAAAATAAATTTGTTGAATATATCCGTGAACACATGAGCCTAAAGAAAACACCATAGCCGGCAACATATAAGTCACGTATCATATATTATTTTAGATGTTTCAAATAATTTTGCTTATAAGCATACCAAACTTGCATTAAATGCTTATTATGACGAAGGGAAGTAGTCAATAAGAACTGGTGCAGAATGGTTCCTTGGGTTTCCTATTCGGGTTTAAATAAACTATCCTTTTATATTTATAAATCACAAATAAACAATCCAAATGCAATCTGAATTTCTATGTAGTTGAAGACCCTTATTGAAAGTGGATATGTATAATGAAATATTTAGTAAATCTTTAAAATCTAATTCATAGAAAGGAATTCAAAAAAATAATTATTAGTATATTAACGACTATTAGGTTTCATTCATTTGACTCAAAAAGTTGCATACATTGGCAAAGTCGAAACCCTAAATTAATTTTGGTTTCAATTTACAAAATCCTTATTTTTAAACAGCAAACTTGTTATATAAAAGGAAATGATGAGAAGTTCTAGCAGAATTAACACGACCCACAGACTTACCAAATCTTTATTTCGTACCTTTTCCTCAATATCTTCAATGGAATTGTTAGTAATAAATTCAGAAGAGCAGGCTTACTTGTAATGTTGAAAACATTTTAAAGCGCTCCTTTGTTTGTAAGACTTCACCAGTACCTTGGTTATTTATTAAAAGCAGAGACAATGTGATTTTTGATATTGTCTCTTGTGGCATATCAATATTGGAATGCATGAATACCTGAGTCGACAATCAAGCCTAAAAATTTGTTCAAATAGTTATAATACGTTGTTCTACCTCGTCCATGCCATGCGTAAAGTCGAGGAACAATCTTGATCGTGATTTTCTAAAATGTGATAGGCGTTTATTAAACTAATGTTCAACTTTACAACCGTGGCTGACTAGTACGCATGACTATAGCCTGTACTTGCATAGAGTATTCCAAATTTATCAAATCTTTCGCAAGGATACGCTTTGTATTCATCAGGGTATACGCTCAGATCTTTAGGCCTAAACCCAGTATAAGTACACCCAGTGTTTGCAGCTACTTCGCCCAGCATTGGCAAAGTGACAAAATGTCAGTTCGGATTCCGGTTCCAGTCCATCCCACACGTCAACATTTAAATTAATATCAGTTAAATCAATCATATCGTCTCGTAAGAATCATTTTCAGACACTTGAAAATGGCTAAGGGAAATACATCAGACAAATGAAAAAGCGTAAGGAACAAACATCAGACACATGAAAATGCGTAAGAAAAAAACATCAGACACTTGCAAAAATCATGGTGTTGGGGAGGAGCTGTACAATGCATGCATGTTATTTGGGGCTTCCTAAATAATGCTGTTTTATAATGATAAAAAATTATTTTTGTAATTTTTACA
>JAQIXX010001293.1:0-35813 GCA_034700605.1 Willowsia nigromaculata
TTTGCCGATTTTTCGTGCATATTTGCATACATATTTTCTCATTTTTCTTGCATTTTTCCTCGTTCTCTGATAATGACACTATAGGATGAAATGTTTGTCACATGTCTTCTCTCTGTGAAGTCGAAACATCATTATGTTACACAGCTGTCGCGTTGCACTATAAAAACCAGAAAATTATTTGATTAGGCAGGGGATAGTAGAAATGAGGAAAAAAATGAAAGAATTTTGAAGGAAAACAAAGACAAGACTTCATTTAATGCATTTACTTGCATGCATTTTTGGGTTGGTTTTCTAAGGGGATGGGGATGAACAAACAGACAAGTGAAGGGGAAGAAAGAACCCTTTTATGTATGTACAGTGTACATGCATACTCATAATAGTGGTAAAATGCATGCGAAGGAATGTTTGCCTTGTAATAGGGAAAACATTACTTTTTTTGTGAGACAAACTGAGAAAAAAAGTTAGGTTATCCTTTACCCCTCCTGCTACACACGTTAACACAATGACTGACACTACGGGCATGCTTATGTACGCTCTCTGGGGATTTTTTGTGGAATAAATAATTCGAAACGTTTCAAACCACCGGAAAGATAATATGGCAAGCCTATGTGTATTACCCAGTTGGTAAACAGAATATATACATGTTAAGTAAAATAACTGGTATGACGCTGATTCTGCTATATAGAGCCTAGCCTGATCTGATGACGATGATAAAAGTGCCAGTCATATTCACACAAGTGATTACATTAAAGGCAGAAAGCAACATAAAAGATGTACAATGAGAAACCTCCTCGGGCATTTTATCATACGTTTTTCTCTCTTCCACTCATAGCCAGACTCGCCATCAGACACTCAGGTCATTCCCATTTCCTTTAACACATATTATCAGCCACTAGTTGCTAGCCTGAAAATTTATACTGACTTTACATGCACTACAATTGCATTGCGCATCTCATAAGATATATCAAGATTGCATTGCGCTGAAGACTTTTTGTACCCTTCTCTACCCTTCTTTTCTTAATACTTCTTACCTACCCCATCTCTCTTTGTTCATTTTTTCGAAAGAAACCACATCTCTTTCTTTCCATCTTCTCTCTTGATCTTGTCGTTAGGTGAATAGCAGGAGCAGTAGGGAGCAGCAGGTAGGATTTTAACAGGGGATTTGATAATCAAAAGGAGATGTGGTTGTGCGTGGCATAGAAGCTTCCACCGAGTTGCGCTTCACAATGTAATCATCATCATGAGCAGCCGCATATATATTTCTTAACTTACCTTTTTCATGGCAGCTATAAAAACGCAACTGGTGGAGTCCCTCAATATATTTTTTATCCAGCATGAATATATCCAGGTATTCCAGAGAGAGAGAGGCACTGCTCCTGTGTCCCTGAACTGACCATGGCATTTCGATGATTTGGCTTTCTTAATTTTTTTTCTCCCCCTCGATGGAGAGAAAAAAATTTATTACTGGATTTTTTGGCTGTTTGGTTGGATGAATAGGGAGAGAGATATTTTTGTGATGTTGTTCTTGTCACGGTTTTTTACCTTCTCAGGTGATGATGATGGTGTAACGAAGGTAGTGTATTGGAATGGAAGGATGGATGGAAATTGAAGAAGCCTTCTTTTTTTCTACGTTTTTATGATTCCTTCTACAGAAGCTTCATTCCCTTGTAAAGCGAGTGTGTAAACCCGTCATCATCAAATCAGACATCATCTTCTTTAATTATATATCTCGAATGAAGAAGAAGAATGGAAGAAAAAAGGGAAGCAGCATGAACGGCAGCAGTGGTAATACAGGCAGGAGGAGGATTCGCTTCTGAAAAACATTGCCGTTTCTTCATTTTGAAAGAAAAGTTCATTTTTGGATGTTTTCTCCTCAGCCACCCTCCAGCTTTTTATGCTATTTTTGGTTGAATTCATGCAACTGATCATCTTACCTTCATGATTTCTCCACCTGTTCAACAAAAATCTTTCCAATATTGTCCAAAAATATGCTCAACAAATGCATGGAAAACGAATAAACTCAGCCTTTGTTGGATGATGATTGGTTATATTGGTATATTTTTTTGATAATTTTACCGGCTTGTTTAATGATGATCATCGCCTCATCATCGTCATGATCAGGATCCTTTTTTCTTCTCTTTCTAAAAAAATGCCGTTCATTCTTATAGCCTATAAGCCCATCATTATGTGATGATCATTATGAAAAACGCTGTGCTGCTCCTTTCCTATTGTTAAGTAGGCAATGAGATCATCATCGTTTGCTTCATCTTCTTCTTTTTTTCATCGACACCGATGATACCAAAAAATGCCAGATATGTCTGCTTGTTTCATTATTATTTTCAAAAATGGGTAATATGTAGGTACACAATTTTTTCATATCTTGTATAGATTATCATGTGCAGCAGGTGTCGTGCTGTATTTTTTATGTGTAAATAGTATTATTATAGGTACAATAAATTGTACTGTAAAACGCCTCCTCACTTCTTCTTCTCGCAAAAGTCGTGCAAGAATCATCTTTGACGCGGCACAGCTCAGCAAAAATAAAACGGCCATGACTGTGTGTGTCTTCCTGCGTGCAAAAACTGATTGTGTGTTTTTTGGGTTGCAGGCAGAATAAGACAAAAATGAATTGACTTTTCAGGTTATTTTCTCTTTTCAGAGGATACCTAAAAATATGCAAATATTTGGGCATATAAAAAATGAATTGTTATTTGTTGCGATTAAAAAAACAAAAGATGTTCATTGCTTGCACCCATTAACCGTACGACGACATCACAACAGAAGAAAATCAGACTTTATGCTTGTTTGATTTGATTGCCTGTTTTGTTGCCAATTTTTTGGATGAATTTTAAATGGAATGGATATGTTGTTTTGTTGTTTGAAGTTTTCGTTCGTTTTAGGACTTTTGACAGGTGGACAGGTCTTTTGCTAATCAATTATTTTCATTATTGGTTCTTTAAAGAATGATGGAGATGATGTGAGCATTTAGTAATGTGAGATTACCTATTTAACTTTTTAATAATTGTAAAAATATAGCAGTCTTTCGACGGATCATGGCAATATTTTTCAGGAAAGCATATCAATATAGACGTACTAATAATCATAATGATGATGATCTTGTTGATAAGCAAAACACCACGTTATTATATATGCTTATTAATGGGACACGCCGGCTCATCCATCAGAAGGAAAAAAATAAATGAAGAAACCAGTCGAGAGGGGATCGATCATCCAATAATCCGTTTTCCCTTCTCTAGTTGCTTTTTCTCTTGAAAAATGGAGAAAATGAAACTTTTTTGTACATCTAATTTTGAATGGCTATACGCATGCAAGCTTGAAGTTATTTTAAACTTATTGATGATTCACGAAGAGAGGGGGAGAGAATGGAAAACAAAGAAGTCATTATTTGAGATTGACTGTAGTAAAAACCAAGTTTTTAGGAGCCCCAAACCAACAATATTGAAATGAAGCCAAGAAAAAATCTGAAGAAGGGAAAGAGTCAAAAAGTCAAATCCTTATTGGTACCATTTATTGCCTATTTAGGAAAAAGGAGAGCTCAAACAAACAGTTCTTTGTTTCATTTGTTTGCACTGTTTCTTGGAAAGCGTGGAGACACATGATATGTTAAATGTGATGCTGAGAATTGAGGAGCTGGGGCTAATCTTCTCAAAATTGATGAACAATGGACCAGAAGAATAAACAAAAACAGTCAATACTTTTCTGAAAAAACGGACCCATTCAAGGAGAGTTCAGAGTAGTAGTAGAGTAGACTATATTATTGATTTTAAGCTGCTTGCATTCTCATAGATAATCATTATTATCTTACAAGGACCATTATCTGTCAAAGAAATTGGCTGGAGACGGAGAAGTAGACATAATTATTTGTTTTTATCACAGAAATAAACTTTTATCATTATCGAACATTACTGGACTTTGAACTTCTGAGGTCCAGTAGGCAGCGCTAGTTCATTGACTGGTTCCAGCCAGCTATTTTGAGAACCACAAAAAAAGTTCAAGTAGTTCGAATGAAATGTGTAATTCGCATTTCCAGTTTTTTCTTCCACATTTTCTGCCTGATATTACATTTACATTATTGCAAGTAGTAGCTCAATTATTCATTTTTATAATATTTGTTGGCACTCAAGTCTTAATTGCTTCCATCTTCCAACTTGTGCCAGTTCGGAAGTTTCTAATTTCCAATAATCCCTTTTATTCATGAAATTGCCATATGAAAATCGTAAATTTCAAAGTTCTTGGATTTAATTTATCTTTAAACTATAGCATTCTGTCAGTGTCCATCATCCCATGTTTACTGGATACACTTGTTACGTTTTTGTTTCCGCTTTCGTGACAAAAACACATTTTGCATTTTTACACGGATCCCTACTACGTTGATGACATTTTATAAATGATAATGATGATATGAGCAGTGTTATTACGCTGACAAAAAGGTGGCAGTTGTTCAATAGCTCTTCTTTCTATCCAGTTCCACCATTATGGCAGATACGGAAAGAGTAAACGATATCATGATATAATATGATATGGTTTACCGGTTGGTTTGTTTTGTTGTTTGTTGCATTATTTCTCGCTCTTTTCAACTATATACTGCAATTTTAGCCTCCTACATCCTATAAAACAAGCAAGTTTTTTAACCATCGAATATGTGTATACGTTTTTTAGCAGAAAGCAAACAGAAGGCAAGCAGGCAGTCAGACGGCAGGAGTGCACACTTTGAAATGCAATGTGAATTGTAGCATATCCAACGAGAAACGAATAATAAATAAGCAAGTGTTTCTCTCTCCATGTGTATCCTTCTTCTATCTGTAGAAATTTTAATATGTAACTCGACAACTTTTCACGCCAGACTCGCACATGTCAAAAGATGACCTCGAGCATCATCATCTCATTTAAAATACACTCCATTCGTATCCAATATATGTTTGCAGAAAACCTCATAATGGCAAGTACATAGGGAATCGAATAAAAAAGAATGCATTTATTCCATAGCCAAAAAGGAGCAGCAGCAATACAACAGCAGTTAAGCTGATTCGAAAAAAAAAACAATTTGGATTTTTTTTACTTTTTGAAAAGCTGAAGAAACATAGAGAAGGAGCAGCAGCACCAACACCAAACAAAACTAAATGAAATTAATGATGAGGAGAAAAAAAGGCTTAACAAGTGTCTATCTGTTTGTTTCGCTTGTCGACTCAAGTTTGCAGATTGCTTTTGCAGATAATCTCACATAAAACCAGAAAATATACGAATAAGAGAGATGCTATCATATCATCACACCATCGTCAGCCACCAAGATAGCGCAAGCAGATGGAAGAGCAAGGTGGAATCATAAAATGAAACATGAGCATGAAAATTCAAAGTGAAAATTTCCAGTGAATCTGCAGATGGGAAAATTGCATTGCGGCATCTTTTCTTTTTCTCCATGTTTGTTCGTTTACTCATGCAAAGTCAGGCAATATATAAGAGCTTTTGTGTCGGTACAAAATGAAGATTCTCTCGAAAGAATGCGCTGAATTAATGTGATCTTTGTAAGATGATAGCTTACACTGATGCTGCAAATGATTATTCTTCTGATAAAAATACGACGGGGTTGATTGCATTGCAGTTTTGATTTTTTATGGTGCTTGGTTGGTAATTCTACACGCATATTCGTGTTCACTCTAAATGCCAGTTTTAATGGATGCTTTGTTGTTTTCGAATCTTGGATGATGTCAATGCGGCAAGGTAAAGTCCAGAAGTTCCAGAGTTCACGCTTACACAAACAAAATGGCATTGAAAAAAATGGAGAGAAGATTAAATATTTTTCAGACATAGAAAAAATATTCCACACGATCACACTATCCTCGAGTCAATTGTGACTTATTATATGTCTTGGATAAACTTTCTTGCAACTTGCCATAAAGGTCGGTTAAGTAAACACCTTGCAGACGAGACCAAAGAGACACGACAGATAACACCAGAACATCACCCACGTCATCAGGATCATCATCGTTTATTTTTTCTTCTTGAGAAGAAGATCAACTGGATCAAACCGTGAAATAATAGAATCTATCGTGTCACTGCCATTTACACACATTATCATGCCATTAAAAGTCACAAGACAAGACTCAAAAGTGTAAAATAAGTTGTAGAAGGGCTTCGAATCTTAAATGTGTTTACATTCAACATCTCTCCTTCTCTGGAGCTTTTATCATTTTAATGCTCATCTTTCTTTTCTTTTAATGTATGGATTATGTTACTACGTACGTACATGGCTTTATTATTTCAATTCCAGCAGAGAGATAAAAGGACAGAAAAATAAGCTTAGTCTCATGACTCGTTATTTACACAAAATGAGTTAAGCAGTGTGAATGAAAATGTGCTAATGATAAAACAATTTAAGCAGAGAATTAGGGTGGAGAGGGGCATCATGATAATTATTGTTATTATTATAATGTATTATGTATTCACAACGATGATTATGATGAGATAATGACGATGACATAATGTCACCATATACCAAGTTGAAAAACAACCAAGAAAAGAAAGTCGAGAGATGCCATCTCAGCCAAAAGCCAGTCAGCTAATTTATTAATGACCACTGACTATGTACCATCTCAACTTCCAATATCACTAATAGTCGCTTATAATGCCACCATCAGCGAAAAAAAATCTTTATACCTTCATGTTGTTCTCGTCTTCTTCTTCTTACAGCCAATTAACTAGGTACTTTAGATATGCCCAACCACTCTGTTTCAAATAAATGTTGGCTGTTTAGACCTCGAAGGATTCTTTTTACCTTCATTACCTCAAGTTACAATAGGTTTTACACTCATAAGAAAAAACGACTTTTTGACTTTTCTCATCTTCTTTTTTCGTACACTCTGCATGCTTGACTTGAAGGGTTGACAAGTTGACTTCTTTCCACATTCATCCATCCAAAAAAAGATAAGAAGGTAAAGAAGAGAAAAGAGTCGTCTCATATATCACCTTTTTTTCTCAAGAAACTTTTCTTCAAAAAACAATTCCTTCCTTTTTAGCATGCTTTTTTATATTGCATTCCACATCTCTTCTTATTCTTGAAAAAATTATCGTATCGTATCGCCAAGCCCATCGTTGAGAGAACACGATGATGATGATGATGACGACTATGACGAAGACATTATGATGATGGGGTGGAGTAGCACAAGCACATAATATAGCAGCTATTAAAAAAGTACAAGCAAGAAAGACGACCTCTTAAAAAAGCATTGTTGTCCTTCTCCATATTACAATATGCAATCTTATACAGAACTCTATAATATAGGTATATAGAGAAAGGGAGTTTTTTCGTGCCTTGTGCCTGTTGCTCACACACAGAGAGCAGCTGTGTGTGAACGAAAGAAATGAAATGAGTCACAAAAAATATTCTTATTACCTTTAAATATACATATTTTGTATGGCTAATAGGTATAATATTAGGTTTCTTGAATGTAAAAAAATAAATCTATTTACTCCTCTTCTATTTTACTGTCAAGGTACATATTTAACGAATAGTATTACCGATTTTTGTACCACCAACCTATTCCATTCCCTCTCCATTTTAAGGCTTAAAAATGCCGATATTGTTCACATTATTGCGTTGAACGAAAGATCTATATGAGGTTATGGTTATACTTTGTTTGCAGTATACTTTTAAAATGCATGCATACGCGAACAGGTTTTCTTCTTCTGCAATGATCTGCTAAAGAATGAATTTTCTTTCTTGTATCGATATCGGAGATTCCATTTCCCTTGTTTCAAAATGATGGTATTCCTATCATCATGAGAAGGTTATATGTGTGATGCAGTTGAAACTCCATTTTAAGAAAACTAAAGCGAAGAGATGGTAAAATGATGGAAAATTACAATATTGTGTTTTTCACTGAGGTAACTTATTAGATTGCAACTCAGCATCGAGATTAGTGATTTCTTGAGGTAGATTCCTCTTCGTCTTCCTAAATGGTAATAATGGATATATTGGGTACAACCCTGCCTATACTTGTGACTTACTCCTCTCTTGACTCTGATTGATGATCTTACGACTTGCGACAGTAATCACATCCTAATCAAAACAAAAGTAGGAGAAAACATAAAAGTAAATGAAGAAGACGCATGCTAACGTACCACATTTTAATATTCTAGTTGGCTACCATATTTTTTCTTTGGATTTTTTAAAAGATTGGTAATGCATAATGCATAGACGTTTTTATCGAGTTGCGTAGAGTAGGTACATGTGACCGGTTTTTAGAAAATCACACTATCAAGAAGCGTAGATGCCTCAAAGTTACAAAATGTCTAGATGAATATAGCTCTTATAATTACCTCAAAGGACATATTAGGATTTCCTGTAACAAAAAATGCAGTAAAAATGCAAAAACGAGAGATTGACAATGTATACGAGTTCACAAAAGAGAGTTGACTT
The DNA here is from genome assembly GCA_034700605.1 of Willowsia nigromaculata. Taxonomy (NCBI): domain Eukaryota; kingdom Metazoa; phylum Arthropoda; class Collembola; order Entomobryomorpha; family Entomobryidae; genus Willowsia; species Willowsia nigromaculata. The sequence continues at coordinate 8,438 of JAQIXX010001293.1, forward strand.
TTTGACTGTTGTTTTGAGTCGATAATTGCTGGGAAGGTAAACGTAGATGCTCAAGAGAGAGAGAGCCGGACAAGTTGACACGGAATATAAATGAGGAGGAATATGTAATCAGCAGCAGAAAAAAGAGATAAGTTTGGTAGGTGGTTAAAAGTAAAAGTATGTCTGATGATCCTTTCTTGAGAGAAGGTGAAGAAAAAATCTGCATACAATTAACCAGAAACGAAAACCCGTGTACACAATAGCCATTTAAAAAATTATCTGGTAGTGTTGCTCCTGTTGCTGCTAAGATGAATGGATCGCACGTGAAAATTATAATATTGTCCAAAAAAAAGAGAGGACGCATCCCATACAATGTTGTTTTGTGCCACGAGCAAATAATATTTTTGATGTGTTTTTTATTGCATGGAAGCTAATAATATTACGAGAGCTCTCCTTCGCAGAGCTACCTTTTAATATTACTCGGCTAATTAAATGAAGCGCACAAGGCAGAGCCACTTAACATAATATTCTTTAAGAATGATGGCTATTTTTTACTTGACACAATACAACAATGATAATGAATGATCATCATCATCTGAGGTACACAGGTATGTAATCTCCCATCATCATCGTGAGAGATGCCCATAAAAGTACTTACGAAGGTAATGTAAACTGAATGAAAAGTATTCTGAAAGGGTTCTGCAATACAAAACTCTCATGTTTTTGTTGTCGCTATTAGCGTTATTGTCACTGTATGTTCGCTCCTCTGCTTCTTCTCATCTTTACCATCGTCGTCGTCATCATTTTCATCAGAATCACAATCTGAATCATAAAAGAGCACTCATGAATGAAGTGGAATCGTCCTCGTCAGAGGAAAAATATGTAATTGAAGTGAGCAAAGTGATGTGAGACATGCTAATAAAAATGTGTACCTCATATCGAGGGAGGAAGATGCAATAGAACGAAATGAGAGGAGAATACTTGATTGCGAAGATTTGAATCTCTATTTTGAATTGGCTATGTGAGGAGGAAATGTAATACATAATTTTTTTTGCGATGAAGCGAAAATACATGTTTTTGGGGCGCCACCTGTAACACAGCTTCCTTTTTTAAAATTCCGGTGATTATCATAACATCCCCAGAAATTATATTCTTTATCGCTCTCCATTTCCTTTTCCCTCCCATTTTGCATGCAGTAGTTCCATTAACACAGAAAGCCAAAGTGGTGTAGAGCGTACGTCACAGAGGAATCTTTTCTGATCATTTCTACTCATATGTCCAGTTTACTAAAAATCTGCCATTAGCTGAATCACGACTGAGCATAAATTAGCGATAAAAAACGTTAAAAAATCAGAGAGGACGGAAACAACACGACAATGAGTATTATGACTTCATATATTGACTCTACCAAGAAGAAAATGAACACACACATCCCTTTTTTGAATCGTGCATGCACGCATAATAATTAGAAAGATTTGAAACGCAAGCAATGTTTAGGTGATTAGGTCACTGATCTTCAATTCTACCAACCATACCAGGTATTTTTATGTAATGCTGTAAAAAGCAGAAAAAATGTAGGTTTTTTATGATAATCATTTTTACGATGACTCGTATAAACTATCAGAAAAAGTACATGAGAATTGGAAACGTAACCTGCCATGCCATCAGTAAAAAACGAAGATAAATAAGCCATTTTGCTCCTCACTCTCTCTGACTCTGGAAACATTAGATGTTCACAAGTTTTCTGCTTTAATCTGTAACGTCATAAACCACTCTGCGAATACCTAGTCATCTTGTTCCATGTATCATTCAACAAGTTTGAGTGAGATGAGTAGTACGAATCGTTAGAGGGATGACGTATGTTCGTTCATGTGTATTATGTATTCATGATAAGAAGAGCTCATTTCTTGAAATATCTCAAGCAAAAAAAAAATTCTGTGACAAGTGGAAAAAAATTATGACGAGTGGGTGAGTGAAGGATAGCTTGATTTTCTATATGACTGGCTGACTAATAATGATACTGTTTTCTGGCATCCAGGTTGAAAAATACTCTTTAACCTGACGAATGACAAAAAGGATGTGATGACCTCTCCAGCTTTAAAAAAATATTCAAATGTCTTTATTTATAAAAGGTGCATGTACATGTCCATTTTCCATTGGATTCTCATCATAATCTGTGTCTTTGAAACTTTTATCGCTCTCCGTGTATGCAGGCAATGGCGAAGAGGGTGACATCCTTCCTCCCGGCGTTCTCTTGATAAGTTCCGCTTTAATTCCTTCGCACAATTCTCCAAATCTGATGGTGTTGATGTTGGCATTCAATTTCTTGAGAACAAACCAATCCGCATAGCTCATCTCTCTCAAACAATAATTCAGAGCGTCCACGTAGCCAGGATCTGTTCTTCGGCGAATGAGCAAATTTCGAACTCCAGGGAGGAATTGAACAATGAGACGATAGATAATAGCGAGGATCCCGATACCAAAGAGGATCATGAACCAGAACCTGAAAAGAGAAAGAAACGTAATATAATAATAAATTTAAAAACAAATACTACGCAACATGCAATGGAAATGCCTACAGCAAAGGGATAAACTGAAGAACAAGTCATTCTTCATCGTGCAAAAAAAATATTCAGAATTTGCTTTTTAAATACAGCAGCATTTTGTACTGAAATGATCACAACTACTGGAATGAATGGAAGCCACTACCGACTCAGCTACTCCAGTAGTTCTAGTTTTCAGAGTCAACTGAAAAGCATCTCGGAGGCAACTTGTGTAACACATAAATCTTCGGAAGAGTTCTACATAAAATGAAGAAAATGAAATTATGTTGTGTGTACTTTTTTCTTGGCTACCGGCTAATTAGCTTTTGGAAATTTTTCATGAGTTTGCTTTATGCTCCTGTGTGTGTGAAGAATGAAAACTGATGCGATTTGTATTTGCTGCGGCGCGTCAAGTTTGAGAGATAGAAATAACATGTCTTTATATTTTGCTTTCCAGCAGATTATATCATCTCTCCATTCCTCTTGTCTTCATCTCTCATGTTTGGATTTTATGAAACATAACGCTCCTTGTTTTTTATTGCGATTTCAAGTTATGTTGAAGACTTTTAAATAATCTTTTTGTGCTGCTCCTGTTTTTTTAAACGGGAGCGGCCCGACAAAAGCGCGAAAGAATTGAAACAAGTGTATTTAGCATTTTACTCCATGAAGCAATACAAAATAATAGTAATGCAATATATGCAAGTCATTTGATGATGCGTATCACTCGAACCATAAAAAACTGAAATCTATTTTTGTCTTTGTTTGCCGTTTCTTCCAGCAGCGGCAGAAGAGCAGGAGTCGAGAGAGATAATTTTCTAAATGAAGACATGAAGAGACAAAAACAAGAGGAGACACTGAAAGAGTTATTTTTTCCTTCTAAATCACTTTGCCATGTACAATGCAAATAAGAAGAGGAGTAGAACAACAAGCATAGTGTTTAAAAACATTTTGTGATGATGCCCCTGTGGAAAAAGCTTGTAATCCCACTTGTCTTTTTCGTCTTCTATCTGATTTTCTGAGTGCGTAAAACTGCTCAAGTGTATAAGCAACCCATTTTTTCGTCTTCGTCTCCTCTGGATTAGGTATAAGGATTTATGCCTTAGTTTAATGGAAACCAGAAGAACCAGATCAGAGATCTTCGCACCACATATCACACCACATTTTCTCCTCAAGAGAGCCCACATAAGCTCATGCATTTAGTTGAAATGCGATTCAAAGTAAAGTCGACATTTTTTCTCACAGCTTAGGAAAAGCTTCAATAATATCATGTGTACCATACTTGATCCGATCTTCTTCTCAGAGGAGGCATATTTTCAGTCTCAAGTCAAAGTCAGATTATCAGAGAAAAACGTGTGATGATTTTACTCTCTGCTTCTGCCTCCAGCATCATGTGTGTGTGATGTGGTTTTGGATAATATGATCTCTTCCCTCTTCGTCCTCATCATTATCCTTTTTCAGGCAGGGAAACAGACATCATAACAGTAACACTTGACATTATAAGCAGTAGTAGGGATATATGCAAGTGATTTCTGTCTGTTCATCTAGTTTTCTCACTTCATATTACAATTTTTGTTGTTCCTCTTCTTCGAAACTAGAGATATTATCATGCCATGCATCACGGTAATGCAAAGAACAAACATGTTTAGCACTTCCATTCACATTCATTCAGTCAGTTGAATCTTTTTTCTTGAAGTTCTAAAGCGAAAAACCAGTGAAGCATATCCTATTATTCCACTCGCACCACCAGTTTACACATACAAACAAAAACAAAGCAAAAAGCCAATATTGTTCAGAGAGAGCGCATTTTTTCCACATCAACAAGCAGCTCGGTAAATAAAAGGAGAAAAGTCAACTTGAAGAAGAAACCAGAAAAAAGTCAACATCAAACGAATGAGCTGGTAAATGATGCATTTTCGGGTGAAATAGTAAATGTTGACTTTTTAAAGCCTTTTTCTCTCCATACACTTAACTCCAAAGCAATCTCGGCTCCATAACAAATCAACTGAATGAAACGTGATTTTTTTCCTGAGGTAAATACAAACACAACCAGTATAAGAATAAAGAGACCTCATTTTACTTAGTTTTGATGATGATAATATTACGCCATATGCCACAGCACGCGAAGCCAAAACCAAAAAACCGCACCATGCGCGCTCCATTTTCGACAATTTTGATTCGCGTATTGTGCACGCGGCTTTTGTATAGGCTTGTCAACAACGCTTAAACTCACATGAATCTTTTGATATGTTCTGGAACGAACGCTGCTTCAACAAGCACGCTGAAAAACATACGATCATTTCCAGTTTTTTCGCTCTCGACACAGCCATTGTAGTCATTGTCATCATTACGCTTTATCGTGTTTTGCTAAAAAAAAGAGCTGAGTTGACACACCGATGTAAGCTGACAAAATGAAAATGTGAAAAGCACATGATGAGATGATGATTGCATAATGGATTGACTTTTTTGCACGCACACAGATTTTTATAGCTAGCTCTAATTAATTAACCAATTTAAATTTAAAGGAGGGAAGAGGAAAAGGCAATAAAAAAGCAAGTTAAGCAGTTTGGCTGAAATTTTTATGTGACATTTTCTGAGTCGCGATGTCAATTGACGATTGAAGCAAGCTGGAGTTTTGGAGTGGAGCATAAATTTGAGTTTTTTTTTTAAAGTTTAAGGAATTTTTTGCATGGAAGCAGCTGCAGACTAAAGAAGAAAAGCTAAATTTAGATGGAGCGACGCGATTTAATTGAATTAAGCGAGATCGAAAGGCTATTTACCATAAGAAAACGTAAATCTTCTCGTTGATGATGTTGATGGCAAGTATGCACAACACATCGTATCTGTTGATAAGCCAAGAGACATTGGTGAGCATTGGAGTTTTCTCATAAAAAATGCCAGCTTTAAAACTTGATCTGAGCTTTCATTTACCTAATTAATCCACCTGAAGGTCCGTATTTGTGGAAGTCACACTTTGAGACCTTTGGGAAAACCCTATCCTGAGGGCTGATAAGTCCCGTGGTATCATCTATTCTCGAAAACTCTACAACCTCTGCTCCATATCTCAAAAACTCATTCTGCCCAAGGAACCGATTCGTCCAGTAGAAGTTGAAGCCGAGAACCCCCAAATTTAACAATTCGCATAAGATATACGAAAATGCATACAAATTGTTATGGCTCATGTTCCCAACAAAGTAGAGGGCAGCTTTGCTGATGGTTTTGCGTTTCTGGTCGGGATCCTTATTGTCCTCGAGAGATCTCGACTGTTAAAAATCAAATAGAATTGGTAAATAGCAATAAAAAATAACATTTTGCTAATTTTTTATTGGTTGTTTGTTATGTTTATTGGTTATTATAGACAAATATGGAGTGTAATGGGGTTTAGAAGAGGGGCTTGAGATTTTTGTGTCGTGTCAAAATGTATTTTATAGCTTGTTATGAAACGATAGCCATAAAAATAGTAGATTCGTCTATAATTGTGTTAAAGATATAAGTGGAAAATGTATAAGCTCCCATTAAACTCGTGTCTTATGCCACTATACCAAGTTTTTCTTTTGCATCTATACATTTCGTTATTTATTATATAACTTCATGTTAAATTCACCTTAATCTTAAGTAAGCTTTCATGTTTTCCTCCTACGTTATAATATCTCCACATATCTCCATTACCATCGCTCAAAAAATGTATTAAATGTACTCGTTAATCTTACGATTATCATTACTGCAGTATTTGCAATTTGCAATATATTTATTACACATTATTTTTATTAATTTTTCATGTAAATTATTCCCCTTTATCATCATCTGTCTCCTCCTCATGCATCTCGCCAGACATGTCTGTTCAGACTTTTTTAGCACTGCATAAGCAGCATAAACAGTGTGCTTTCAAGCAGTGAGAGCGTTTTTATTAGCTGAAATTGAAAATGTTTGCGTCTTCTCTTTCAGCATTAACGTTACATGTTTTTTATGCTTGCATCTGCAAATGTCTGCTGCTGCTGTAAGCAAGGTACTTATTTTTTGCACTCGAAGATTATACGAATCTCATAATAATCTCTTCTCTTTCTGCAGCAGCCTGCCTAGATTTTTTTTCCTTGATGCACGCCCGACAATCCCCTTTTTTTCTTTATACGTAAATACGCAACATATTATGACTTGATTTCTTCTTAAAAGACATTATTTTTTATGACCCAACTTGTTAATTTGTTCCACATTAAAAATATACAAAATCCATATTATATTTACGACTTGTGGTTCTGTCTTCTTACTTTAAGATTTACACTGCTGGCGACCTCCAAATCGCAATAAGCTTTGATTCTCTCCTTTTCGAAGGCTTTCCAGAGCATGTGTGGGGCGAGGAAAGTGATTCCTTGGAAAAAGAGTGCGATCGGGACCCACTGATACCATGTATGATAGTGTTGCTCGGAGTCGTCTTCTTCGTCGAATTGAAATGTGCCAACTCCAGGATGGGCAATCTCGTCACCAACTGTCAAGTTGTATCTGGAATGATATGCACGAAGAGAAACTTTATGAAGATGACGGGGTCAATTAAGTCAAATTGCAAAATCTTGTTGCTTATCGTCATCTCATGAGGTTATCTTATAGGTAATCTCCTTACAGCTCTGGTACTGTATACGTGCCCATTATAAAACAGTACTGGTTTAGCGCACCCTCCCGTATATCCTCTTTTGGAGGCACGATGCAGTCAATGTGCTTTCCTGTAAAGTATTTCAAGCATGAATTTCAACAACATTTTGCATTTGATAATCATGTTTGAATACTGGAAGCTTGAAAAAATTAACTTTTTTCTTTAAATGACATGCCTACTAATTGCTGTAGCGAAACCAATCCTGCACAGAAGAACAAGCAGCCCGACGTAAATCTTGAGAAAAGGCGGAACGCTCCATTTTCAATATACACTTTATCAAGACGCACAGTGAACTTTGATTTGATCTCTGTTATCGAAAATGCCTTCAGAATGTCAGCCATATTTTCTCATAAAATTTTATTACTACTACACAAAACAATATTCAATTAATTAACTAGCAATTATGAATCTTCTGTATAAAAATATTGTCCTTATCGTAAATTCTTATGGCAGAGGTCACATAACCCAACTTTTGCTCATTTACACACTACCAATATTATTTTCATTCTACACAAAACTTTTTTACATCACTCCACTCTAAGCAAGAAAGTGCAAATTTGAATCATTGTGCAATTGAAAAGCAATGCATACCTAACGTGCAATGGCTTTTATCATACATTATTTTTAATCTTTTTGGCAGTATTTAATGTGTAAACTTAATCTTTGAAGTCGATAAGCTGATAAAAGTAGATAAAAAGCATATAACGATTTGACGGATGTAATATAAAAGCACGGTTGTACCTACAGTTTGTATCCAGTTGAAAGGATGTGCAACAACTGAGCACACATTTAGTTCATTGCAAAGTGCTAAAGGTGGTTTGAGATTAGAGCTTAAACGGCTATAGATTTTTTCAAATCGCAAACACAAAATATGAAAAACAAGAACTTTGCTAATTGCTGTTAAAACATGGCTATAAAATTCACGCTTTAAAATTTTCCATCTCATCGTCAAAAGTCAGACAGAGGTTGTTAGTTATTGGTGCTATCAATGGCTTAACAATTTCAGCAAAATGCAAATAACATCATCAATGGCTTAACAATTTTAGCAAAATGCAAATAACATCACTCCCTTCCACATCCGACACATTCAGTCGACGAAATGTAATAGTTTTAGAAAATCTGGGTAAACATTACGAAATCAAATGCTGTTACAGTTTAGGTATCAGCATTACATGAGCTTCAAGTATTAATGCACAATAATAGTAAATCGATAAGGTGAACATGCATAAAAATCTGCTAATAATCAATCCTACATAATCAATTTATCCCAGACATCTCTTATCAACAAATACAGATTTCCACAAATAAAGGATTATGCAATTTTGATGAAACGTTTTATGAAAGCTTACAAGGACAAAACCTGATAAAATTTAACAACTTAAGCAGCTTAATTGGTTCAAGTTTGTGGATAATTCATGCATCATACCATTCTATGCTTGTTGAAGGCTTTGTAGTCTGAATAAAAATTAAAATGCAAGGGCAAATAAAGATCAGAAATAATAATCTTATAAAAATAATTGTCTGATTCGTAAACCGGGTCAGTCGGGTAACAGTTTCATGGTAAAAGTGGGCATTCTTTGACAATGATTGGCGATCTCGACCTGCAAACCAATTTTTTGAAGCAATTAATAATTAATCTATGCAGTTGGGTATTTGGGTTAAGCAATCGTAGCACCTATAACCTACACAAAAATTGATGTATTTGAATCGTTATTTATTGTCGCTCATTTTATTTATCAAGATTTTTTGGCAGTTTATCGAGCAAAATTGAGTTTGACGAACGGATCAAAGCTAACAGACATAAAAATAAAATTGTGATTGCTTCAGGATTAAGCACGTGTGAAGTGATGGTAGTAAACTTTGATCATCACGTTGTTTCTGTGGATGTTCATACATTGCACTATGTACAGCGTTAAAGCAGACTGCACTAGCAGTTACCTGTTACATAGGTTTCACGTAATGATTCATGTACCTGGTCATTATAGTCTTGTCCCCAATCCGCTCGAACTTGCTATAAGCAGATCTACTACGTGGAAGGTTGTCTTTTCAATTCGTGCAAATTAAATAAACAGTCATCTTTACTGCCTAGACTGTTTCCTTTATTCGAAGAACTCATTCAATGATATCAAGAGACAGTCTATACATATTTACCCCTGATTTCACTGAAATGATTTCAGCGTTTCCAGATAACTCTTTTCCTCGCTTTCAATCTCAATTATTATTTTTACCAATTGCACCCAGTAGAGATACACATAAACGACTTGCCAGAATCACGAGGGAAAAGTTTTGACAAAAAGTTGAAGTACATAATTACTGATTCATTCATGCTCCCATTCCCATATATTATGAAGAAAGGGTATAGAGAGGAAACAATCCTGGAAATTGTAATGGAGGACATGATAAAGCATTCCTCGTGACAAGTAATTTTCACTAGTAATCTATGAAGAATGACATAATGTCTGTGCGTACGCATTTTGAGTGTTGATTTTACATTTTCCATGTCACAAAAAGGTAAGATAATTCGGAAAATTAGTGAACGATAAATGCTTTATGAGTATATAATAGTTAGTTCATTGAATTTAAGTGGGTGATGCGGATATGACGCAGAGTTTTTAAAAACTATTATCGGTTAATGACACACAATCTTTGTGATTCAAGTAAGCATAATATGATGATGTAATACTTTTGAGCACCTAACAGGTGAAGTAAATAATCTTGAAAAAATATTCGATTAGGTATAAACTATGGTTTGGACCGACCACGTGCGGAATGGATTTATAATCTTTGTCTAAACATTTATTCATTCACATACTTTATACGTGTTATGTAGCAGTTTTTAACTTTTTGACAAAACATTTATGGTTGAGAACAGTAGTATAGTAAATGAAGTATCATATCACATCAAGTTACCAAATTAGTAAAGACATTCCATCTAATCAAGCATTCCAACACAATGACATAAACCATTAATCTTTATTTCACTTCACCCCAAACATGGAGGATACAAAACTAAAGTGCATCTATCACCTTCAATTAGTCATCAGTCATTATGTAGCTGCACTTTGGCATTGTCCACCTAGTCATGTGAATCGACAAGCTCACAGATCAAAAGTCAAATGTCCATTTTGCTGCATTTGCAAATTTTAAAGTGTGATTACTCGCTTACTATCACAAATATCGAATTTCATGAGTAGTAGTCATTTCATCACGTAGACACCATTTTCATTTACCTATCGAAATTGTTTAGTGATGTTGATACTTGAAGCAAGTATTTTAAAAGAGTCTTATGTGACATCTTAAAAGGATAATTCTGCTTGTGTAGATATCACAAACCCGAGAGAGTGATAGTGATAAATTATCATTGGATTCTAGTACCTTTCCCTGACATAAAATAGTCAACCCTTTTAAGGAAATGAAAAATGTCATCAATCACGTAACCATCATCATCACACTGCATTGTGTTCACGACTGCACGCGTATGTAGGGTGGTCAAATCTTGTTGACAATGCAACGTCGACGATAAATCCCTCATCTCTGGAAATGAGGTCTCCTTCATCTGATTTGTTGATTGACACTTTACGGGAATGACCATGATGCATAATATTTTTCGTGTTTTTGTTGCACAAAAAACATGATAAAATTTCGATTGAAAATCCAAACCACCCTGACATCCTGGATTAAATAATTGTTCGATCGTTTTCCGATATAGCATGAATTTATTTATTTTGTTTGCATTGTTTGTACTATGTAGCGCAAGGTGATCTGTTTTCAAAGAATACAAGATGGTCATCAATTCATCGTTGCTTTATCAATACTTTCTCACCATTTTATCCTGATTTGTCACGTAACCTATAAAACTTCTTTTTACTCTTAAATACATTTTTTCAACTTCGGATATATCCGTAGTCCTAATTCCCTAGTGAAAAATTTGCTTGAAAGAAAGCACTGTAAAATAAATCATAAAAATCAAAGTGTGATATATGTACGAACTTCTTGTGCAAGTTTTTTTCAACACAGTAGCAAATTTTATGAGCCATTTCTCTGCATACATGTTCCTCTAATAGAAACCAAAGTAGCGCCGATGATTACGTAGACTAATTACCTTAGTTTCTTCTCAACCCATATGCCACCATCCATTCACCATTCATGATGTTCAGAACTCTGAAGGCATGAAGATGAAAGTAGACCAATGTTGAATGTTATAAAATGTCGTACACGATGAAGCATCATTTTGTTTTTGTTATGATTTTGCTAACTGCAACGCAGTGAACCATTACACTCACAAGCATGCTAATATTTTGTTACATATTTTACATGTATTTATGCAGGAGCACGTCTATAATTGTTTATTCTTTTATTGGCAAACTAAGAGCAGCAGCACATATTCAAGTTGCATTGCAGCAAAGCTAATTATTTGCCAACATAGAAATGTGTGCTTATTCTATGTCTATTTGAATAATAATAATTATGTGTACATTTGCACTTTTTAAGCGTTACCTAATTGCATAGATATTATTCTTTTTCTTGGGAAGACGACGACTAATAACGACGATGGCATATGCAGCTGCTCATTTCTCTTCAAAGTTTACTATTTCGTCTTGTGGGAGCAGAAGCAAAAGAGGCAAGGTGCTATATGGCTTCTTAGTGTATATTAAGATTTGTTTTGTGTGCAGAATATGTAACATGACACTTATTAATGGCAGCATGTTTCAGTTGAAAAAGAAGGAGGAGAGGGGGAGAAAAGGGGAGAAAAACAAGTGTGAAATGAACTGTGCAATGGCAACCGTGTGCTAAAAAAAATATTTAGCGACTGTATTTTTGCCTCGTGGGGATAAATGCATTGTGGATTTTCATGAGAAATGTCTAAAAATGCAATTCAGCACTAGGCACCACAAAACGCAAACGAAAAGGAAAACAAGTAACTAATCATCATATTCAGAAGGAATGGTGCAGGTGTGAAGGTACATTGCTTATTAGGAATTGTAAAAAATGCAATAAAACTTTTCAGGCGAATGAAAGATGAGTGCATAAAATAAAGAGATAGAACAAACCTTGTGGATGACTTATGCATGATTTGTACATGTGTACAGACATGTACACACCAGCTAAAGGTAAAAATGCATCTAACGCATATATTATCAAAATTAAATATTTTGACAGCAAACTATACAATATATCTATTGTGTATAGGCATTGTCGATGACCGATGGTAATAACTACATTGATGTTTATAATGGCTTGTTATTTTGCGCTAAAATCATGCTCGTTAAATATTTGTTTGGTAATCATTCCTTTTTATTTGTTCCTCCTCCAAATTTAAAAATATTTGCTTACGTCCTCCACCCTGGCAATAACAACGCACCAATTGTTTCTATAACTATTTGAAATGCTGCAAAATGTTTAAACGAACAAGATGATTCTCGAAGGAAACTATTAATTAACCATGCATATGCCACCCATAATAACTTGTTATCAAACGAATTATGTGTACAATCTATGATTATCGCGCATTAAGCAAAACACTCCACGTTGATAATGCGCAGTAAAAAGTAAAATTATGTAAACATTAAAATGCTTTGATTACGGTTGTTATTGATTTTGTTTTTCTTCAATCATCAATGAAAAGGATTATTAGCTGGCTGGTATATAAAGACTCGCTCTTCCCAAAAATGACTTCCTTATCATTACATGCGTATTGGTATTTATGATCGATGGACCTCTTCATCCCCAAAAATTTTCCACTACTCTAGCTGTGTTATTATCACCCTTCAACAAAAGCATCATTGTTGATTGTCTTCTTCACTCTGCACGTTTGTTATGGATGTTTTGATACCAACTTTCCTGTAACAGCATATAATACGGCATTTATCTATATACCAGATCTCACATCGTCATAAAACTCCAATCCACTTTTGCAACTTTGTAATCCAGTTTTCTCTCAAGACACAACAAACAATGCAACAGTGATGAAAACGAGAAGAAAGATGATGCTATAAAAATCAGTTTTTATTACGAAGGAAAAGAAGACGATACAGATTTATAGATGAAAAAGTTATATCCACCTCATACGACGACTTTTCACACTACAATTATCATAATGATAAAACATATCAAGCCATAATTATTATGCAGTCTATATCATATGCATCATTATTTTCATCACAAGCTCAGAAAAATCTATTATCCATGTGTTAGAGTTGAGGAAAACAAAGAATTTTTGTCTCTCTGTATGTTTTTCTCTCTCAAGGACTCATTTGTTGAAACAGACATATAGATTATGAAAAAGGATGCAATATGGTTTTGGTCGAAAGAGATGACCTAAAACTACAAAAATATTTTTTTTCCTCATATCATTACCATAAATCGTGTACTATTGCAAGTACAATTCATACATAGAGCAATGATACGAATACTGCACTCACAAATGTTTTTCAAATATCATGTTTCATGGTGCATTTGACTTGGATATTTTTTCATTCATTTTTTTCTCTCAATGTGCAAAGTAAGGCATAAAGTTGGAATGACAATGAAAAAAATATAGTAACATACAAAGAGTAAAGTGATTCGTGTCCTTTCAAATAAAAAATAAACATTAAAATCTCTAATCTCTCTTCTTTCTGGGTGGCTTGTCGTCATCCTCATCGCCGTCGTCATCATGATCATCATATAGCTCAAAAGTCAAGTCACTCTTTCCTCATCATCATCGTCCTCAGAAAATGATGATGAACCTTGAATAGTGAGACTCATGAGGATTTTCACGCACTTGCATTATTGCACTGCACTTTAAATATTATTATTACATGCACAAAACTGCCTCTACATTTATTTTTCTTGTAGTCTAGAGCTAGTCTGCTGGTGGCAAATGTAAAATAACATATTGCTCGGTATACACATAAAAGTTGCATTGAAAGTCATCAAGTCATCATGTACGAGCCATTTCCTTTGAGGCAGGGTAAAGAAGTACCGTTTTCTCTTTATGTGTTTTTTAAAAGCTTCTATATAGAGCTCGAAGCTATTTTTACTACTGCACAAGCGTTAAGCGTGTGTTTGATATTAAAATATATTGCAGTAAAAATGTCGAACGAGAAAAATATTGGTATTATAAACTGTAAAAAGAGCATATAAAGAGGAACGAGTTTTGTTGAAGGCTCAATCACTGCGTATTGTACAACAAATTTAACGGAATTTGTTCGTCCCCAGCCCAATTGCCAGTAGTAGTGAAAAAATGATAAATAAAATACGAGAAGAGAACGTATAAACTCTATTGTTCTATTTCATCAACGCTGACGAAAGCATTGAGAATAGCAGAGATTTGCTATTACGCACGTGCTTGTTGCTACTGCTGTTACCAAAATAATCATTCATTCATTCACTTGCTGGTTTCACACATCAATTGAATCTAGTAAACAAATAGGCATAACAGATTATTTTTGCTACTGTATACTTTTTTCCTTGTATGGATTTTGATTATTTGTCAAGGCTGAAATCACCATACATTCAAAATTTACAATGGTCATGAATGTAATTGTGATTAATGGTGATGATTGTGGGTAGTTCCTGGTGCAGGTTCCACAGAGGTTTTCTGCGTTTCAACTTGGCAAGTGGAAAAATTGCAAAAAATATATTCAAAGGAGCTTTTAGCACATAAAGTTATGTATGCTTCTCTACCTAGGTGGGATGGTGTGATTTGCAGAGAAATTGTTATGCAATATTTTTGTGGCCGATAAACTGTTAATTTGTAACAGAGACATAGACTCTGTGGTTTTTCTTCTTGGATTTCGCGTCAATTAGCAGCAGAGCCCTAATAGAAGAATGAGTTGAATGGAATATGGAGATCTCAATGCTGAGAGAAGATGTTTGTTATGTAAGCCAATAATGTACCTAAAATTGCTCTAGAGAGTAAAATAAAAATATAAAAGTCAAGTAGTCAGAATGAGTTTTAAATTGGATGAGAATGCTTCCGAAAGAGAAGTAGAGAAAATGAGCGTATTACTTAATTGAGTGTATTTAAAATGACAAATGATGAGGGAATAATGGGCACATATTCATGCTTACACACACATAAACATTTAGGCACACAGAAAATAGGGATGAGGTCAAGATGGCAGATGAACTACTGTTACTACTGCTCACTCTATTATAATGATGTTTGGGTTTGGTGTGTGCCATAATGGGCAGAATAGTAGCTTATTACTGGCATCCTCACAGAAAATAAATATATGAAACTGCTTGTTTGTGGTCATGATTGGTCTGCACAGAGTAGTAGAATTATTTGGTATATAACAAGCTTGCTTCTGTATGAGAAAAAATGGAAGCAATTATCGTTTTCCTCTCGTAAAACATCAACTTATAATAAGCAAATGTCCCACTACTGCTATATTAATAACGTGTATGTAAGCTGAGGTAATAAACTCGTGCGTACAAAAAAATTGATAATGAGCTTGATCCTTCTTTCTTTTGCAGATTTACTTGCTTGGACTAAACTGCTTTGCAATACTTTTTGAACGTTTTTTGCGCGTCTCAATTATTCATGCTGATGCCCACTTTTTGTGGTGATAATAAACAGAAAAGTAAGGCACGAAGAGTAAGGTCATTTTTGTAACATTTTCTGGAACAGCTCGTAAAAATGCTATCAAGCATAATCCTCATAATCCGTCATTACTGCTGGGTTGCGGCTGGTGTTAATAATGACTCAATAGAACTTTCTCAAGGTTGACTGCTGGATGACTGGAAAGTTTTGTCATTATGCAAGATACATAAAATATCGTTAGTCTAAAGCTAATCTCGTAGTATGGAAAAATTTGTATACATATCAAGTAAAAAGCAGAGTTGATGGTGCCAAAAATGCAACTCATAAAGAATAATGTTAATTTTTTGTAGTAATTTTGTAATAGTAGTTGCCGAATCACGTTATGATGAAAAACAAACTGAAAAAATGCCACAAACAATTAAATGGCGTACGTTGGAAATAAAAGAAATTCAACCACAAAGGAGAAAGCGATAAAACATCTTATCAAAATGGCAAATGGCAAAAAAGCAAAAAACTGTTAACCCTGTACTCAAGGCAATGAAGTATTATGACTGTGACAAATCATAAAATTGTGAATAATGGTCAATTGTTGCGAAGAATAAGAGAAAAAAATTCAACTATATGAGACAGTACGAGTTAGTGTTTTCTCGGCGCTTACAGTAATGCACAGCGCAATTTGGTCCAATTAAAAAAATTATACATGCGAATTTTTTATAATTGTAATTTTTTATGTAAACCTGAAAACAAACATGAAAACCATAAAGACACATGAGGTTTTATCGCACTGTTTGCAGCACATTCTATAATGAAGACTATAATGAAATTATTATGCTAACAAAATGTTTGCATGCATGTCCTCTTCGTCTCCTCTTTTCTTGTTCTTGTTGGAAAAACATTATTTTCTCATTTTTCTCCCACAGCATACAGACAACAGACAGACATGCACAAAACTCATCATCAAACACAGACAGACTAAAATAAACGTATTCTCACCTCCCATCTTCTGCCACATAAGAAAATGCATCGCAACACAGACGCACAGACAAAAATAATAAAATGTTACACTGATAGCGATTTTGCGGTGATGTGCAGCTAGCTGGCAAATTCACTCCATCCGCTGCTTTTGTCTTTCATTTCATTATGAACCTGCATTACATTCTTATTTGTTCATTTTTACAGTCCTCATCACCGTCATCCTCTCAATAGATCCTGTCTGTAGTGCTCAACAATGCTCCTATTATTGAAAGTGTACTTTGTACTTTTCTAGCCTGTTGTATACATCTTTTTCAGCAACAGCTAGAGATACATGTACAGTGCAAACTGTAATGCAACAATGCTTTTTACATGACAACAGCCCACGAAAGAAAGAACATATTGAAAACACGAAGACATCAAGAAAACCTGTTTTCTTTGCTGTCTTCTTCTCTCGTTTTCAGAACAACCCAACTCACACGAATTTTTTCGTCTACATCCCTTCTTTTCCTCTCTTTTGGTGAAATAAAAGCATTACTGTTGATATCAACATCACATCTTCAACAATGCAGCAACAATACGAGCATCAAAATAAATATGCAATCTGATATATTAAGAGTTCGTTTTGTTCTATGAATGTTGGAGATATGGATGAAAGAGCCTACGTTTTCATTTTTACTTGATGTCTGATTTGCATATAATAAGAAGAATACGAAATGTATCCTCTTTTTGTGTACCTATTATGCTTCTTATTTCTGAATAGCAAATATATATGCGAGACGGTTTTAATTTCTTCAGGGTATTAATTAAAACTAGTATTTTTGAATGCACAAAGTCGATAGAGCTTTCAACTAATTACCTATTAAGACTACCCTCATCATGCTTTTTGCTGTATTGTATCAAATTTTAGATCTCAACTTGAAATGTAGCATAAAATAGCAAGTACATAGGATGCAGGTTTGCGAAAATTATTGATAACGACCCCACTTTCATTAGCTTGGAGTTATGATTCTTACTTTTCCATGGTTTCATGGATTCGTATCGATGACGCTAATTGCATGGTCTTTTTGCGAAAATACCTTAATCTTGTTTTTATGGTAGTTTAAAAAGTGGAAAGGTGGATACAAGTACATATCATATATTTTTGCATCATAAAGTTTTACGAGAAAAAAAATGCATTGAAAAAATGTGCAGCTTTTTAAAAATTATTGTTTTATGATGGATAGAGGTAGATGCTCGTTCATTGCAGTTTTGCGTTGCACTTTTTCTTTACCTTTGTACTCTGAACCGGCATAAACGAAGCAGCAATGACTCCGCCCACTGCACTGTTTAAATGATATGTGAACAGGGAAGAGAATAAAAGGGTTGTTGGTTGCTAGAGAAGAGGTGTTGTCTCGAATGTTGACTTTGTTAAAAAGTTGCAGATTTCTGGTGCAATCCAATCATGGCGAATCTAATTTCAAAAAGCAGATTTCCAAAGAAAACTAACTGACACAAAAATGAAAACCTTATAGTATGAACGGTTCCTTTTATTCATGCGTTCTCTTATTTCTGCATTGAGCCCAATTAAATCAGCACTTGTGCATTTTATTATGATCGACGCCACCACCACCACCACCACCACTCACTACTGCCGTTGTAATAAAATAGCAGGTTAGACAGTCAAGATCTGTCACATAAACTACATAACTGAATGCATTCTCTGAATCTTTCATTTTTATCAATACTCTACCATCCCATTACCTAGCTCTGATATCAATATCTACACAACAATGCAATCCCATTACTTTCAAAAGATCCCTTGTTGATCTCTCGACAAAATCTGCAGACACCACAGAATTCGCTATCATAATGATGGGATGATGATTGTAAATTGTAATCATGATCGTAATTCCACTCTATCTCGCGACAGCATCAACTATCAGTTATCCATATACGGCCACTGAACAAGAATGCAATCGCCAAACTGCCCACTTGACAAAAAATTTAAACAGAATGCACTATTAACCGGAGTAGATCAAGAATGATGAATGATTATTATGATTAAGAATGCTTCAAACAAAACTGAATAAATATGAACTCATTAATCATTGCATATATTTTTTTCTCTTTTTACAACGGTACGGTTTTATTAACACTTTGACTTTTTTCTTTTATAGATATATCATCATTGAACAGTAAATATGGTACAATAATAGGTATATTGCATAACATTACATAATGATGAATATAATTATACACAATTATATATTTTAATAGCGGACTACTAAACCTTAAAATAACAACATAATTTTTAACAATGAGAGACAATTCAACTATTTCATACTTATGTAATTAACGAAAAAACTAACTTATTAATTAATTTACTCCTACTTTACGATGGAACCTTGTAGAACATTTTGAATATAAATTACATTTTCAAACTTTAAATTAAACTGTCAAAAAAGAGAAACACTTTCCATTAACTATCTAAATAGATTAGAGCATTTCATCACTTATCTATCAACGTGGTTTTTAAAGTGGGTTAAAAAAGTCATTTGAGTGACTTCTCCCGGCGTGGAACACTTTTGTTGAGAAAGACTGAATGTATTTTTACACTTAAATATTTTTCATCGCCCAATTATTATAGAGATGATCCGTCACCCTCATCATTTAAAAATGCATGCCACAGAATATATTTTTTTCTGTTTTCAAATTTTAGTTATTGTTCGCATATTCGTATATGATCAGTGTTTTCAGCTTTTTCCTAAGAGATATCTAAAGTTTCTTTGTACAGGTTCATATAATAAGGCTGCATATTTTTACGTATATATTGATGTAGCATGTAGCGTTATATTGATATAGTATGGAATTTTTATTATATAATCTCCAGCTTTATTCGCTTCAAACAAAAATCATTTCAACTGAATCTGTATACAAACCTGCTCTCCTCACATCCTCTTATCCTACCTATCATGTAATATCCTCTTTTGTTGCCGTGTCTTCAGACAAGAAGTGATACAGACAAAATGATGCACAAAATGCCTATATGATGTGCATCAAAAATGCCCAGGGATCTTATATTCCATTGTATCTCTCTCTCTAAACTAAGCTATCTTATAATATGAGAAAGCTATATTGCGTGTACGTGTACACAAGCTGGCTAGATGCGTGTGGAAAATAATAATAAAATACCACACGTACATATCATACGCGTTTTTCCTTTTACAAGAAGCGTAAGAAGACTCGTTAAACTCTTTAAGCCTATAAAAGAATTCTTTTTGTCTGTTGGTATGCCATGCTTTTTAAGAGCCAGTGCATCATGCAGTTCATCATATCAACTATGCTCTATAGTATATGGTTCAAAATAATATGAGCGATATAGACAGACAAATATAGAATATAAAAACCATGAGCAGAGAATAAGGCAACAGGAAAGGAATGACCTCACTGGAATGATAAACAATGTGTATATGTGTGTAAACAATAAATCTCAAAATTTTCGCTCAGTCAGTCATTTAGTTAAATTGAACAATGAGAGAGAAAAATATAATGTGGAACTCATTACTTAGGAAGACTGTCCTTAATATGATTTTGGAAATGCAGATTGGCAAAAAATGTGAAAATGAGAAAAAAATTGCAAATAACCTATGTCCTTAACTTAATTAACTAATTGCTTTCCGTCTTTCTATATAGACATACATATCTAGCTATCAACCTATTCAAGTCTTTGAAAATGTGTAAGTATTGATCTTGGATAAATGATAAGATTGATTTTTACGGACACATTTAATGTCATTTTAAAGTAAACTGGGGCGACACTCCTCTCTAACTTTTATTATTGATAAATATCTATATCACTAATTGATTAACCTTTATAATAATTATAATAAATGCAACAACTACAAAAACAACAAAAAAGTAAAGAAAATAATCTATAGTCTTAAATTTCCTAAATACGTGTGTATAATCTTTTACTTGTTGTACAAAAACTTTTTGCAAGAAAATTTAATTTTCCGTTTTTTTTTCTCCAAATTTTTAATGAATAAAATTTCTAACAAATATCAAGCGACAAAAATACTAAAACGAGCCAAAACTACATAATATGTAATAAGCAGCGTTCAGGCAACTTTTTAAACACAAAACAAAAAAGATCAACTCGGAGGAAAAACAATGTATAACAGAAAGAAAAACAAAATGCGATGGTGTTTTCTGGTGGTTCATGTATAAATGAATGTGGCGTATTGTTACGTTATGAATAGTTTTTTATATGTAAGGTCAGTTACATTGTTACATAATTTCCATTTGTTTCTCTTTAAAATTTTAAAATCTAAGAATTTTTTGTCACCTAAACCGTATCCCTTCCTTCCAGCCTGGAAGCGAGTTCCTGAATCAGCTCGCGGTAAATTAGAGGGTCCATATTCTTACCCAACTGATAGAGAACAAACCAGTCTCCGACTTGGCACTTTTGAGAAATCCTGTCGATATAGCGCTGCTCAGAGAGACGACTCTTGGCACGGAGGAGATACATTCGGACTTGTGGTCCAAAGACGGTTGCAAGCCGGTAGAGGAGCGCGACACCGGAAATGATGGCGACAATGATGAACCAGAACCAAAGAAAAACGTAGATCTTCTCGTTGACAATGTTGAGGGGAAGAACGCAGAGACCATCATATGGCACGATGTTACCAGAAGGACCGTACTTGTTAAATGTGCATTTGGTCACCTTTGGGAAGACTTTCGCCATGGGGTCGATACGGTTCAAAGGGTCCTGCTCTGTCATGGCGAGAACGTCGCTGCCGTAGGTGGTAAACTCATAGCCTGAAGGGGAGGAAAGAAAAGAGAAAAGTTGAATATATTAAATGATATTTTGCTACTTCCAACCATGATGTCACGTGTGACATGCGTCCACTCCTGAACTATAACTTACCTAAGAACATGTCCATGAAAAAGATCTGACCCACGACATTGATGAAATTCAAGATTTCACAAAAGAAGAAGCGGAACGCGTAAAAGTTGTGGTTTTTTATGTTGCTAATGAAGTAGTCAAGGATGAGCTTTTTCCTCCCACATTTATTGTCCTCGTCAACAATGGGACAGTTGAGATCCATCACTAGCATTTTCATCCTTCCTCCCTCCCATGTTTTCCACAGGTACCGTGGAATGTAAAAGAGAAGTGCTTGGAAGAACAGGACGAAACACACCCACTGGTAGTATTTGTGGTATTTCACATTATCGGATTTACTTGTTAACGAGCTGATTCCAGGATGCGGCACGTCAACTCCTACATAGAAAGAACCGGGCGAAAAAAAATGAAAGGGTTAAATAAAGCTATGTGAACATTTACTCTGGAACGCTGCCAAAAAAATTCTCTGCGTACCGAAATAACGGTTTTTGCTTTAGAGATGCGTAGATGTGCAAATGCATGATTGCATGATATGGAATGATTGCAAAAATGAAAAATGCATTGCAGGGTATGTCTAGGCATATTATATGTGGAGTGTGGAGGGATTTTGGAGGGATTTTTTTCGGAGGAAAGTAAAAACCAGTCTGCTTACCAATTTTCCCATCCAGTTTGTCTGGAAGCGTGTAAGTGGAATGAATCCAGCAATAGGTGTCCATAATATCCCCGCCAATGCTGGCGTCCACAATACAGTCAATAGGATCCCCAATATACTGTCGGGAGGTAACCAGCAGAGAGAACGCGACAAGGATTACCACGGTTCCTTTATAGTGCAGTCTGAACACATTGTTGTCTATACAGACAGAGTCTAATTTCATTAACGACTTGACGGAACCGAACACGTCAAACATCTTGACGGCTTTTTTAAAGAACTTTGTTCACTCAAAAAAATATTTAAAAAGTTTCTTTCTCACGAAAAAAACCAAAAAACAACTTTCTGAAAACCAAAAAAAAGAGAACAAAACATAAAATTAAAACTTTCTCGATAGTTCACACATAATCACTTTCACACCATCACCGTTACTCAACATCATCATCATCACCGCTGCCACCACATGTTTAACAAGCTTGTATAGCGTGTTTCGGTAGAAAAAATAGAGTAATTCTCAGAAGATTGTTTTAACGAGATTCCAAATCAACGCCAAGTGTAAGAAATAACTTTCTACCAAACCATTCTACATGCTGTCGTATCTGTGACGTATATTTTTCACACAAGTGACAAGCCTGATTTATCGAATTGCCGAAAAATATGCAAGAAACACTGTCGTCGTAACTTTAGAAGAAACGGTTACAATTACATGGAAACTCATTTGACAAGCTTAAAACTAATGCGAGCAGATACTATGTGTGCTACTTATTGTAAAGAGACCACACAGACGTGCGCACATACAAAAAAACCATTCACTTTTTGATCTTGACACTTACTTCCTTATTGTTTCATAAAGATCACTTTATAACGTGGGAATATGTAAGAAATTTGAAGATATCACGCGAGAAAACTATGAAAAAGACTATGATTGAGTTTTTTATTGGAATACTTGTAATTCGGTCAAATTCACTCTCGCAAGTTAACTGACCTGTGGTAATTCGGTTTTATTTTATTGGAATGAAAACGACCTTCTGGAATGGTCAATTAAGTTTTCTTTCTAAAGCAATTCGCGTAACTGTTATGGTCAAAGATGATGAACACTTTATAATAATCGTAATAATAAAAAGGTATAAAAAAGTAGTAATAATAATAATAAGATGCACTTCTTTACCTGTTGTGTATACTATAGTAGAGGAATGCACAAATTTAAAGTAGTATTGTTACGTCAAATTTTGATACTACAAACGACGGTTGTTTAGCGGAGGAGCAGTTAGCTCTTCCGTTTTTCTCTTGCCAATGCTAATGTACTATTATACAGCGGAATCCAACAGAAAAATATTATTTAGTAGGAGCTGCAGTAACAGGCTTCCCCTGTCTTCTCTCTATTCTAGTGCATAACTAACATTGCGTATAGCGAGGAGAGTTTAATATTGAAAAAAATGAGATGATGAAGATTCAGTAAGCTCAGTTACCATTATCATCACACCACCATGCATACACCAAGTAATAAGCATCACCTCGCCAACATATACAGAACCGTAGACCATAACATAAAAGGCACATAGATAGAAAGACCCAACAATGAGATGAATGCCTTTACTCTCAGAAAAAAAGATTAGTTTACTCACATACACACACACTCACTGTCATGTCACAGTCACAACCTCATGCTTTTAAGAGAAGCAAATCTATAAAAATCCAAAAATGTATGTACATATTATTTCAGAGTACATTCATCTGTGTGGCAAGGATAGAATGTTAATAAGAGTGGGGCTTACAGATGGAATGATGGTCTTTCAGGTACCCGATCATAAAAGCATAGAAAAAGATAAGAGTGACATGCGAAGGAATACACACGGATGCCACATGGATTTTTAGCCACAAAATGTACATATCTGAATGTATTGAAAATATGAATATTATCTGAGCACATAACACATACAAAATTCATTGTATTCACTGTATATGTATTTTATGGAGAGAGAAGTTGTTTTTGTTGTGTTAAAATCACCATTTCTTCCTCCATCTATTCCCAATTTTCTTGTCCTTTCTATACAAACAAGATAGAAAACACGCACTATGTGTGTAAGTAGATGAGGGTTGGAAAAAATAAGGATAGGGGTGAGTTGTTGCCAGATTTCCATTGCCTTTTCCCATATATACTGACGTTTCACAAGCCGTGAAAGGAAACACTGCTGTAGTAACAAGCTTATTTACTTTTATGAACTATGCATTGCATTCTCTTAGGTTAAAAGTTTCTGGGTACCTGATATCCATTTTACCCATACCTATACCTATATTAACCTTTACCACACATCTTTACAAGTTGAAAGTTTCAACTTGAAATCATTGCTTTTCCGTTGAATGTAAATACAAATAGGTATAACTCAATACCCAACGAACTTTACATCATCTCCCGTTTATGCATCACATGCTGCTATTTTGAAAAAAGAGTTCCAAGAAAATATGAATCTCTGGTTTTCATGACGCTCTCGTCTCATCGTTTCTTGTTGTTGGTGATGTCGAATTTTCGAGATGAGTTGCTGGTCGTTCGTCATCAAGCACATGCTTTACATGTTACGCATAATATGCATGAAATTTAACGATAATCATGATGACGGCTATTGCTTATTGCTTCTCTTCTTGAATGAATGTTTTTTTTATGTGAGAGTAGAAGTAAAATTTGTGCGTATATGACTTTGTGTTCACTTTTTAAAGTATTAAAGTTTGTTAGATGACGCTTCTTTTTTGTATGGCGGATGCGAGGATTACTTCCTATCTTTTTTATGAAAGCAGTGGTGACCAGAAGAATCTTACAAAGTTGACCATGCTGTTGAGAATATTAGTGGGTATTTTATTAGTTTATTTGCATTAATGCTGCAGTCATTTGCTTGCTTTGCTTGTACAATGCATTTTCTGATGATGACTGTACAGCTTGTTGTCTGGTACTTAAGATAAGGTAGGCTGATAAAGACTTTACATTGAAAGGAGCAGAAGAGTGAGCGTCTCGTCAGTGGATTTTTTCTTGACTTGTGACATGAAGATACTGTGCCCTGTATTACTTGAATAAGTGTGGGTACCCATTATTTCAAGCTTTTTCTGACTTTTTTTTGTGCTTAGATACAACACGGCAAGTTTTTTAAGGCATCATCCTCATCACCAGTCTGTCAAGCTTAAAGAAAATGCTAGACATACAACATCTAATAGAATGAAAGCCTTTAAAGAACATGAAGAGCTAAAGTACAATGAACAAGCTCAGTACAACAATCAGAGATTCTTTAAGGAGAAGAAAAGTGTAAGGTTTCATACCTTCATTCCTTTAATTTTACACACTGCCAACTTGTAAGAACAAGTTATTTTTTTTCCAAAATCAAAACCTATCCAACACTGTAGATCTAAAGACAGGCTTCAAATTGTATACTCATCATTTGCGTATGCATATGCATGTTGTTAAATTATTAATAAAAAGTACATTCTTTCTGGGTTTATATTATTGCATTTTCACCAAGTATTGTGTGAATGCATTTTATTATTCATTTTGCCTACCTACTTGAAATACCTACACACATACCCACGAAGACTTGAAATCCAAGCATACCATACCTACTTTATACTGAACATCTTTTTTAAATAGTATACACGTTTAATTCAAGTGAAAAGGTAATACAATGCATTTTTCGGGTTGAAGAAAGAATATTCTAAGAAATTGACCATTGCCACACGTGTTTTTCTTATTATGTAAGCTCATTTTTTATATTTCATGTTTCCTTGTTCATAGGGGATTTATATGCAAGGTATAGAAATTTGTGCTGTTATATCTTTTCCTCGTCAGTTTTTCCATGCAAAGGTTTGATTTTTTATGGAAGATATCTATATAACGCATTTGGTATATAACTTCTGTACACAACTTATATGCTTGCTGAAATCATTTTCATTTCATAGTGTATAAAGATGAGCTGCAATAGCTTTAATATGAGCACTCGAATATCATGAGGTGTTCGTACGTAGCAACAATGACCAATCTAATATAGATTTGTTTTCTTTGTCTTAGTGTCTGCTTCATCTTATTTTAGTTTTTTATGCATACGTAATAATATGTTAATATATATCTACTCTTACGTACTACTCAAAAATGCATGCGTCTGATACTTTTTGACCTCTTGCACTTTTCTTGCTGGAAAGGATTTTGCTTGCTGCCGATGCAAGTGCATGTTGCACGCTATGAGATGATGATGAGGGTCTTCTCTGTCCATCTATCTTTTCTTCCAACAAGAGCAAAACTTGTATTTTTATGGTAAAAGATGTAGAGCTGCATGAAGGTGGTCAGGTCAAATTTAAGATGTTGAAGAAATGTGTGAAGTCATATATTACATTTGGTGCTCAATATATGACAAGGGTTGCGTTTAAGCAAGCAAATTATAAGTATCGTGTTATGCCGGCAGACAGATAGAACAGGATCCTAAAACTGGATAGTGGATATGGAAACATAAAACAGCAATCTAGAAAACCGAAACTAACTAGGGTTCAAACCTAAAATAAGAGAGATGTAGGTTCAGAACAAATATTTCGCATATAATGGCTTACGTCATAACATGATATTAACAATCCAGATTAATACTTTCTCATGATCCTCTGGAGACTCATTTTGAATTTTAAAGAGTATATTAGAGCAAATGTCCGGTTGTATAATTCTGAATCGAACTTGTTTTTCATTTCATTATGCATTTTGGAGCAGTTCTTAGAAGTGCAGATAATCATCGTAACGACTTTGAGTTTGGGATGGGTTTGATTTTGTTGTAACCAAGAAACGATTCTGCCATTAAAAGAGAAAACTACGCAATTATGTGAATATTCTCTTCTGTCATGAAAGGCAAAGACCCCCTCGCAGTTTATATTGGCAAAAAGGTTTTCGTCACCTTAATATCGTTCACTCGTCACCTTATTTTAAGAATTCCAGGCTCTTTTTGAGAAAAATAGCAAAGAGGTGACGATTCCTCTATTTTAGGGTGATAAGTCATTCATTTATATTGAAATTTATTAAACTCATTTTTACATATACTTAATCATGTTCTAAAGCCTTCACGTTTTTCGGGTCGCCCATGTGGACGCTTTGCATCCAGTCTGCCACTATGAGCTCTCATCACATCACACCACACCACATTTCAAACCATCAACAACA
>JAQIXX010001294.1:0-35810 GCA_034700605.1 Willowsia nigromaculata
GATCCAGATACAGATACGTATCTTATCTGTATCTATATCTGTATCTGTATCTGAAAACTTCAGATACCAGACTCTGCTCATGCCCCACAGTTTGAGAATGTTAGTCTCTTTCAAAGCAATGAAGATGAAGCTCAATATTTTTTGGGCAAGTCTTGTTGAAACAATGCAGAGACGCGTGGGAGTATGAATGCGGTGGTTACTGGCGGATGTTTTGTTCCTATTTTCCTTGAATTATTTTAGCGCGAGCAGCAATTGTTGGTACTACTAATATGCAATGGTTTCATGGAATATCTCAGATATTTTGCAACCTACACCACACGAATGCAAATAATACGAAGGTATGTACTGATATATCCCCCAAATTTACTGTGTGAAACTCCTCACGAGAAACAAATGGTTGAATTTGTGGGGTATGGTATTAAGAAAGTACGAACGGGAAAAACAGCTAGAGCTCAGCAGTCAGGCGATGTACACAATAGACGCTATCTGAGCTTCCATATTAGTAAAATTTTAAATAAAAATCTCCCCATGTTGTTTAGAGAGTATGTATGTATGCCCGTTGGCTATTTCAAAATCATAAACATAAATTAAATGATGTGAACAAGTTTACCATATTTTTAAGTCTTTTTAAAAATCTGGAAAGTCTTGCAATATTTTATTATAACAAATCTTGCACGTCACGTTTTACTGAGTCTGTATGAATATCTTTATGAAAAAAATAAAAAAAATACTGGTACTCCCACGCAATTTCTTTCTCCCAACTTTAAGATTGAAGTTTGAGATCCAAAAAATTTTGATGATACTACGCGTCTTTGAAACAGACAGACAGAACACACATCACACATGAAGCTTAGATACGCTATGAAAGAAGAGAGTGACGGTAATGTGATTGAAGTTGAAATGTGAATAGACGGCTTATTAAAGGTGAGGTAACAGGATAAGAGCATCATTATGACTGTGGTACATCTCTGCTCTCTCTAGAGAATGTATACCTAAAAGCTAAAAGGTTCGCAGAAAAAAATGATGCATTAAGAAACCGACGCTATGAGATGAGTTCCTTTCGCGGAAGCTGCAAAAAACTGTTTTCCTTTCGTCATATTATAAAAAATTAAAGTGCGTTAGTAATTTGCGTCTTCACGTTATCGTCTTTGAGTGTCAAGTTTCAACCACTATAGCAAATTTTAAATTAATCATTTTCCATCTTGTTTTCTTCTCTAGCTTCTAAATGGTAGCAAAATGATGTACAAAATTTTGCACAGCAATGCGGCAACACCAAATGTAGGAGTCGTAGGTGCTAGGTAAATGTAATGAGAAAGGCACAGACAACATTATTTGAAACGCCGTTTTCCAATTACCTTGCATACAACATGTTGTAAAGTGATAATGACATTATATTATCGTAATAGGAGAGCATTAAAGCTTTCCGTACGTGAGCATACGCAAATACATTTTGACTGTCTGTAAAATAAAATAATGAAATTTCCCTCATTATTAAGTAGTGGTATTATTTGGTGTACCCATTTTCCATTAATAACGGTTTTGAGAAATTCTTATTTTCCCTTACGTTTGTGAGACACTGAATTCAATATGAATAAATTTCAAACTCTTTCTTACCTTTTCTACAATACAGACAAGATTTATGGTGCTCCCCTCTTCAACGTGGTACTCACCCTGACCCAGGATAAACGCCTCAGGAACGGCAATAATGAGATGGACGTAAAAGGAGACGATGCCAGTTCCGGTTGAAACCTGAAAATTCACACAAAAAAATTCATCGTGTTTTACATCATGTATATAATTTCCAAAATATTCGGCGTAGTTCTTACATTTAATTTTTCATCAATGAAATGATAAAATGAAGCAGCTTATAATGTAACGTGATAAAATATAATTTGGCAACTGCTAGGTAAAACTTCGATACATGTTGTTTAGCAGTATATGTATTTCCAGTAAAATTTTTTGCTTCGCCAAATACGGATTCATTGCACTGGATTCCGGTAAACTTTATCGACAAAATTGGAAGAATATGCTAGTCGGTTTCTCTAATTCTCGCAATCATACTCAACCCAATTCTGCATTGCATCTGGAGCATTCTATGGAAATGATGTGAGCCAGTTCATTACTGTACCTTTGCCGTCATCATCGCCATCCAATCTAGCCCTATACTAAAAAACCAAATTTCCGTCCTATATATCGTATAATAGTTTGAAACAGCATCTCTCATCGCGGTAAAACCACCGACCTAAAATGGAGAGAAATCTACCGATATAGCAGTTCATCCAACCACGAAAATGATGATCACAGCTCATAAAAATGTGGAATGAATGAATGAACAAAATGAACGAGAAAAGTAAGAGAGAAGTATGCATGGAGTAGAGGCACTCCATAGTTTCCTGTGTGGTACCTCGACTGGCGGAATTCACTTAATTTATCTGTTTTACACGGAGACTACGACGCAAAACCAGTATCTTTGCAAAAACCAAACTCCCAAACTTACTCAATGATGATGATACACACATACATGCATACTACAGCATACGATAAGAATAGAGACATCCTCTAATAAAAAAGAACCCAAACCATGATATGGTTTTTTTGGTTGGTTGACGACATCACACCTATCTAAGCACCTAAAAATGTTTGTTGTAAAGTTGGAGAAAATGAGATGCGAGCACATTTACCCGAACACCTACAAACCCAGATTAGGTAATGCACATTGCTCCTTGGCACATAAAATACATGGAAAATCTGTGTCTCGCTGTAATAGCCCTGATGCTAAAAGTACTTTATAAGTCAGTTTCTTTGAAGAATGCATGTATTTGGATGCAAAACATGCTACGCAAGTCTTTAACTTTATATGCCTGCCTTTGACACACAAACCCCTGAATTTGGCATACGGAGAAAGTTATAATCTGCTCTGTTTGTACATGTTTTCTGGAACACCACTTGATAAGAGGAAATAGGTAATAACATCAATAAAAATAAAAACGTATGCTTATGCCGGTTTAGCTTAAGGCTGATTGCAACATATATTTAATTTCAAAGTACTTGCTAGTTTACACGTTAATCTTGAAAACAGACAGAATGTAAGAAGGGCAGTTTTCCTGCTTAAATTTTTTTCTTGTTGTTTGTGTGATATTCAGACTTATAATAATATAATTATCACAAGATTTCCATATACACAAAAGTGCAATGCACTATTTTGTCTATGAACATACAGGCCAGGCTGAGTAGTCATCAAACTGCATACATGCAAGATATGTTGTTTTATGGCTGGTGCGATTACAAATATAGGTTGGCTGAGGAGAATGGTATGAGTGATGAAAGATGTTTTGAAGTTTCCACTTTCCAGTTCATTCCCTTCTCTTTTAGGGTATTTTTGTTTTTCCAGTTTGAGAAGAGAAAAAGTACATAATGCAACGAGAAAGTATATTGGATTTTGGGCTTCTGACTATATGCAATCATGAACATTATCATAATCATAAAATTTTACACACTTCAGGGCACACACGTTCATTCTATAATTTCTCGCCCCTACAGCACCACCAGTAGTGTCATCTGCGTTTCTACAAGTAGTAGAGTTAAATGAAGTAAAGCAACAATGAGCAAATGAAAACGGAATTGCTCAAAATAAAGCAGATAACTGTGTATGTGGAAACAAAGTAGGTAAAATATATAGTTCCTAAATGTGTTTTATTATTAGTATTAGACATGCTTCAGCCACATACAATATTCTATTGCTCTTGAGGTTTTTTGGGAGGATATAAAACACCTACAATGCTGTGCAATATTACTGGGAATACATTAATGCCCCAGCAATTGGCCAGTGCATGACCAACTACATTTATAATGCATCAGGTCCGTGAATACTGTGAAATAAAGGGAAGCTGGACGAAACACAATCAAGGCTTTACGCGATCAAGATCAACAACCAGCAAATAAACAAATTTAAGTTTTGGTGGCTGCTCACTTCCTCTAGTTGGTAAATACGTTTAGTTAGGGAATCACGTTTTGAACTCAAACAGACAGGATGCTCATCATACACAAGTGGGAGCAATATACTCAGAAGTGTGATGGAGATAAGGCAGAAATTACTTATGAGATGAGAAAGAAGCAAAGTTTGCATATTTTAGGCATCGTCGTCGCAAATCGGTAAGCTTAGCCCAGGGAATTGGACCAACGTTTTACATCTCACCAAGTTACCTAGTTGCATGCATTATAATAAAAAGGAAAGGAGACGATGACAAACACACTAGAATGCAAAATAAATATATACACACGCACTATGCCCATTCAGATACTTGGATTCTTATAGATCGATAAGGAGAAAACGAACACAAGATATAGAAACTTGCCTAACATAATTTACAGCAAACTCTGCACTAATTCACTTAACTGCATTCACTTCATTTAGTTTGATTTTGGATGTCTTCCATGCTGCTGAGTAGAAAATAACTGTAAAAACTTTCACTAGGGAAAGTCAACGCTTTCTCTGTGATAGAGATAAGTTTATCTACAAATAGGCATCATCACCAGCAAGGAGTCCCGAACTATCATCATCAAAAGTTAGGAAGTGAAGCTCTTTTGGAATATCTAGAAAATTGGGATGCATTATACAACACACCCACTAAAATACTGCCGGAAAGGATGAATGGATGAGTTGTTGTGTGTGCAGAATTGGTTTTGCAAAATATTCAGAAAGGCATGCAACATAACTACAACTACTGATAAAACATTTAAACAATATGACGTAAGTACAGATGACTTTACGTCTACGGTGCAATTGTTGTTTTGACAGAAACTAAATGCCAAAAATATCATGAATATCTGTCTGTGGTTTTTATTTAGCAGTACAATATTGCAATAATAAATTGTATTACGGTCCTTTGAAACACTCCACCACCTGGAGACCACTTCCGTCTAAATTAGGTGTCATAGCATAACTATCACAATCAAAACTACCTACACACGAGTTCACCGAACCTTGCCTTGTTGAGGCGCAACTTTAAAAAACATGTTACGTGAACACAGTTATTATACGTAATCATCATGTGAAATTTGCCTCCGGAGTTTTTTCTGATTTTGATTACATTAAAATAGACCGCAAACTTTTTTTATGCATATTATTATAAATAGCTACAGTCTCACTGTTCATCCTGCTGGTGCGGTGAGGTGATGCTGCCTCACCAAATTTTCACAAAATGTCAAGTGGTCTTTGGTAAAGCATGGTATAGGCACTTGTTACTTTCGATAGATATAACAGGATCGATACCATAAATATATTACCACCTATGTAGAAAGTGTATTCTGTTCCATTGTCTGTAATGACTATTCAAGGATTGCATTGAGTACGCTTTATACATTTTTTGAGAAGTTAATGATATCATCAAGTACCAAAGTCACTGTCAGCATCCTGTCAAAATATGAAACCAAACTATCAACAAAAGAGACATCATGTGGGAAGTATATATATGAATTCATAATATCATGCTACATATGTACAATATTGTACATATATACATCAATATTAAAGCACATTGTTGATAGTTCTAGGATTATACAAGTAATTAAAAATAAGCAAACTGTTCTCAAGCACGACAGGAGAAAAACAAATCCATTAAAAAGACCCAAGAATAAGCTATCATAGTTTGAAAACATTTGAGCTGCTTTACCTTATCTTTTGTTACTTTAGCTGCTTCATTTTTCGATGTTTCTTCATTCACCAAATTATTACAGGATTACAGCGGAAGGAATAAAAAATGCTGCAACTTTTAACCAGAAGTAAAACTCAACTGGATAATTTTCTCTGCTTTTATTACCCACTGTGTGAAAACCGTATGAGTACAAAACTTTAAGCCTTAATGAGGATAATGCATAATAAAATTGGATATAATGAGCAAACGGGGGAAATAAACTTGACTGGTGTGTGCATGCAAAATGTAAATGACTTTTATGTTTGGGGAATGTGGAGAAAGTATGGGAAACTTTATTAGGTATTTATGAGTAGGTACTATGAAATAAACCTTGAGCACACATATAAGCATACATTACGCATATAATTTCCTAATATTATTGCTGTTTTTCAGACAACGATTAGCATTAATTGGCACAATTTAATATTTGATAGAACATTCTCCTCCTTCTACAACGTTCCCTTCTTTCACAGGATAGAAAATGTGCCTGGAGTGATGAGGCAACGTGTTTGCCAAAATTTTGTAATGACTATCTTTTATCCGTGTTTGCATATTTATAGCAAGAGAAAGTGCGAGAGACAGAGAGAGGGAGAAAATAAAAGTGACTTGACTTTGAGAAGTGTGTTGAGTGAATGAAATGAATGAGTGAGCAGGGAGAAAGAGGATTCTTCTGGTATATAGTACTTATGGTAGTATGTCATGTTTCCGCTTACTGCTACTCCTCTACGTGTACTTCTTTACTTCATTAAACGCATTACTTCACAACATGGTAATATTTTTCAGCCTTTCTCTCTCTCTCTCTCTCTCTCACACACACATGCACAAAAGGAGGTACGGAAAGGAGAAGCACTTGCTCTTTTTAACTGCCTTAAAATTCATAGACTTTGGAGATACTTTCATGTACTTTTCTTTCTTCATGGGATAATATTACAACAGGACCAGAGCCAACCAGCCAGTCAGTCAGTTTCAAATAAGACAAGCGAGTATAATGGACAGTAAGTTTGCTGACAGGACAGCTATACCGGAAAGTGTAAAATATAATATGCTCTTATATAGATGGATAACAGCCAGAAAAGAGTGGGGAAGTAATACTTTTGTACTTGAATAATTTTTCGCTCATATAAATAGTCAGACAGTGTGTGTGGGTAAGAGAAAGTGAGACGATGAAGGAGGAGAAAAAAGATAAATGCAAGGAAACTCTAGAAGACCAGCCTATCTTCTTGGGTGGTTTATGTCTGTTTGCAAAAAAAGTAGAGTAGACAAGTTTCCCTTAGTATGTACTTTCGTCTTGAGTACAAGGAACATGACAGGAACAAGTATGCGGAGAAACGTGATCTCTTAAAATGATACGCAGTATTATGTACACCGGATAGGACATGCTTTCAGTATGTAAAAGTATGTTTTTTACTTCGTCTCATGAGAAGAAAAAAAAGAGCTCAACTAATTGTTCCTGAAGAAAGACGAATAAAAATGTTCTTAAGCGAGTATATCAAGTTTCGTCTTGTTTCTGGTCTGTACTCTGATGAAACTGATCTAGATCATTGGTGGATATGCACACTTTTTCTTGGAGTATTATTTGAGTTTTTTCTGTGCTTACATTTATTTCTCAGTTTTTCTCGGCATCTCTCTTAATGAAGCTCACCAGAAAGACAAAGAAAAAGTGGCAAGCATGAATCGGCGAACAAGGCTCTGAATTCAAACAAGTCAAAAGTGGAAAAAATATATGCAATGGAAAAAGTTCACTTGGGAGAAATTTAAGATGAAGAACGAGATGAAGGAATTGCTTTGGGAGATGACAAGGACAAAAATAAATATATGGAAGGTGACGTGACAAAGACTATATACGCTGGTGTTTTTACAGCAACCACCAACCAACAAGTAGATACAGCAAGAAAAACCAAGTGAACCAAGGCCACTGGAATTCGAAATTTCGAATGATAGTGACGATGATAATGATGATGGCTGTGTGAGCGATCATCAGAAGGATAAGGAAAAACTTGAGAAGAAATTTAAATGCATTATATGTATAGAATGTGAGTCTTTTATGCACCTTAATATGGGTAGTAGTCCTGTCAGCCTGCAAGTGTTTGCCTCTGCCAACAGTTTTCCAAAATGGAAATTATCCTCAGGAATTTTATAGCTGATGACTCTCTTGTTTCTGAGTCATTTGTAAATCTTGATAATTCGTGTGGTAATTATTTCTATATACGAGGAGAAGACCTATAGAGAGACATTTTTAGTTCGTGATAGCAATAAGTCAGGGAAAGATAAGGAAATAGGAGACACTAATAAAATAAAAGATATTTCCATTTTACATAACATTCTCACTTCACAAGTTCCAAGTCATTGCGAGGACATGCACAAGCATCGAAGAATCCTTGAAAACTGTCATGTAAAGTCGTTTAGCGGCATATAAAAATAAATGCATTTTTGTTATCTAATTCTGGCGGGGAGAAACAATAAGAAAAGGACACGAAAGAATCATCAAGTGAAAAATCATCTGAGCACTGCTACAAACTCTTATGCCGAGTTTTTCATAGAGATAGACAAACTGCATCACTCACTCCATGTCCATTTTTTCATAAAAAATTACGTCCTTAGTCCTTGCTCCTCTTTCATCTTCCTGTATTACGAGACTATTTGCTCTTAACGCGATTTACTCTTCTCTCTATATGAGCGGAAGGAGGAATCACTTAAAAACTTTGTAATCGTTTGAGACTATTACATCTTCTGCCTGCCTCCTCCTGCCATTTCCGATTCCGACAGAAATAAATGCAATCTCTGCCAGAGAGTGAGTGTGTAGGAGGGAGAGAGAAAAGGAGTGAAAATGAAGACGAAAAAAATATTGAATGTAGTATAAAGTCATCCCACAAAATTACACAAGGCCATCACATGATGCTTTACTAAATTTTGGATGGGAAATCCACTTTCTACCACTACTCCACTCCACTAGTACCACGCAGCAGCGCCCAGAGACTATAAAACATTTCCTTATAGTTTTACAAAGATTTCCAGATTACATAAAACGCTTTCTCTTCCATGGAACATTATACACACACATTGTGAAAAGTACTACGACTTCTACACTAGCACCATCACCGCTTTCTCTCTTTCACACACTGCATCATTATGTCAAGTGAAACAAATAGCTGCACATTCATTTTACCCTTATTACAACTTAATTCCTATTTCTATATATGCTCATGCCTTAGCCCCATAATAATAAAAGACTAGTGGTGAAGCCATAAAGCATTTTACTATAAATGCTTACGCAACATTTTCTCCCACTCACTACTCCCTTCAATAATAATAACTTATTTTCCACGCACCCTCAATCCCTATATCCCTATAAGTGATGTGTAACTATATCCATATAACAAAGAGCCCTTAATTCGCAAGGAGGACGGAAGCCAGATTCATTCTCTTACAAATGAACGATCTTCGTAAATTTTCTCTATGGATAGGTATATGATTCAAGTTTTCCCACCATCACAGACATTCTTCTTATTCCTCCTCCTACACCTCCTTCCTCATCTCCGTCTTCCATCACTCCTCCAAAATTGCAATCTAGAAACAATAACCATTGCTTTGTTTTCTCTTGCTGGATCTTTCCCTACATTTTCTTTATAAAATTGTAGACGACTATACCTATTGTATATCCAAGCTAACTTATTCTTGTATTGCATACGCAGTCGAACTTACGTATTTTCTACTAGCTCTCACTTGGCAAATTGTTTTCTTCTGTTCCTCATTCTTTCTACCCATGATCCTATGTGCCAGTTTTACTACTGGTGCACTACTATTGACTATTTCACACGCGGCATAAGCATATTATGTCTAATCTTATGTTTAGTCAGTGAAAGTAGTACATGCAAAGTGAAAGCCAACACAACCGAACATCAAGCTGAAGCAGATGGTGGACTTGTTTCTCTTTCTTTCTTGCACGCCTTCGGGAGTTACGCTTTTGGGCTAGTTAACAGCGTGGTGGTACTCTCCTATATTTACTTTCTATATAAAGTGAGCTGAGCAGCCTTCTGTGTAGAACGCTGGCTAAATCGGGAAAAGCAGCGTCCCTTGAAAAAGGGAGAAACAGTGAATACACGTCATGCATGACTTTGTTTTGTAATATTGAAAGGAATGAAGAAATGCACATCTACAGACATATCCGAGTGGAAAGATGTACTATCCAGTGTTCCAACAGAGAAATAGGAAAATGAATGAATGAATGTTAAGACAAGAAGAACAAAGTCCGGACTTAATTTGAATTTAATGAGTCATATTTCATTCCCTCCATTTAGATCCCCGAAGAGGGAGAAGGAGAAGGTTACTATACTTATATCCTTGCACGCAGCAGCTCACGTATCAGCCTGGAATAAAGAAAGGAAGCGTGGAATGGAGTGTAGCATGTTGTTTTTTTCTGGATGAATGAAAATGTAATATGTTTAAATGTACATTCATTCATACACATCATCATCGTCGTGCTCTCTGTTGTAAACTTTTTTTGACTTTAACAAAACAATATTGAGTATAATGTATGTACATATTATCTAGATGCTCTTATCGTTTAAATGCGTTTAAGCAAGAGAAAAAGGCAGAGAAAGAAAGAGAGGGAGCAGCACGAGAGGAAAAAGAAGATTGAGGTCAATTGCCTGAATGATCTGTCTAAAGCTTCTCGCTCACTCCCTCTCCACCACTACCATTTCTACCATAAGGCCCGTTTTTGTTGTACACTGAATTAGGCTATTTTTCCGCTTTGCTTTCTTCTTTCTTGCATCGTTTCATCTCTCTCTCTCTCTCCCGCTCTTTGGAAATATCTACATATAACAACAAGTGAAAAGAGTGGCAACAGTGGTCATGCATGAGTATAGTGGAGAGTGCCCTTAATATGACTTTTTTTCATTTTCCCTAGCTATTTTCACCCGTTTTACCCATCCAAAGGATGATGATGATGATGACGAGGAGAAAGCACAATATTACCAAGTCAGCTGGGATATTATGATGGTGGTGGTGGTGTTGCTTTAAAATGGAAAGTACTTTGTATCGCGTGAATCGTGAAGGAATGATGGAGAAGGAATAAGTAAGCCCATATGAAACGGAGAGAACTGGCTATTATAAGCTGTTAAAAATGCAGATCTCTCGTTTAGATCTGGGTTGACTGCCTTTTGTTGATGTTGTCAAAGCATGTAAAAAGAGAGGCAGGGTCCCCTGTGCAAAATACTCCTGTTTGTTAGTGGCAGTGGCTACTCCACAACAACAAAATGGTGTATACGAAAAAACAACATCGAGATATCTACCCTACTCCTATTTTCTCCTCTGACGTTTATATTAATAGCTAAGTATTTTATCTGAAATCTTGGCCATACATATATTCTTAAACTTCTATATATCCAATCATTTTTATTCCATAGGAAATCGAGAGAAATATATAATTTTACATATGGTCTCCTTATATATACTGTATGTTCTGTGAAATTTTCTGGTTACGCTGGTTGAATTTTATTTGCAGCTTGAGAAACGACGACATGCAACATATAGTATTACACGGGGAAAGGAGAAGACTAAACAGGAACAGCCGCCTGCTGCTCTTGTTTGCTATTATTTTACTATTTACGAGAAACTAGTTCACAAGCATGTTTGTTCCAAGTTGTTCTTGTAAGTTGTCATTGTTGTGTGCGAGCATTAAAATACTGGCTTAAACTT
The DNA here is from genome assembly GCA_034700605.1 of Willowsia nigromaculata. Classification (NCBI taxonomy): domain Eukaryota; kingdom Metazoa; phylum Arthropoda; class Collembola; order Entomobryomorpha; family Entomobryidae; genus Willowsia; species Willowsia nigromaculata. The sequence continues at coordinate 11,394 of JAQIXX010001294.1, forward strand.
TTAGAGTATTTATGGCATCCATTAATACAATTATTACTGCTTGGGTTTTTAAAGATTACAAGATGAAAAGGAAAAGTAAAAGATGTTCCTTCTAGGCAAAGAAAGATTGCAAAATACATGCAATGACCGAATAAGCTGGGGTCCTTGATTCTTAAAAAATGAGATAAGAAGCACACAGGGACTCTGTGAACTTCTCAACATCATATTGCTATCAATCCTTCTTGCACAACATAAGAGTAATCTGTGCGGTGCATATCACAATGGATATCCTTTTTAAGCGTATTCTAGACTGACGACGATGTTGTGCTGATAGAAAATAAATCCAGAAACACTGCTTACTTTATTGCTTGCGTGGTATGCATTTAAGTTGTGATTTAGATTAAAGTGATGGGATTAAGCTTATCGGTGAGCACAGCTTTTGACTTGAGGCCCTCAAGTTGAGGGATAGAAATCTGCGGTTACGCAAGTTGCTGATTGATACTATACAAGCTTATTTGCTGAAGTAATCGAAGCACAATAGCAATCCTTACGAAATGAGTTCCTCTTGTGTACATAAATCTTGAAAATGGAAATGATTCTGGTGAAAGTTTACGCTTGCAACAATGACAATAACTGAACAGCAAAGTAATACGGCACAATTTTTTTGCAGATATTTTCAATTTTGAAAATTGCATTGTAAAATATATGATGTTGATTTAATAGGACTGCTTGTAGGAGACTTAACCTACTTTGTCTGATCTCTTTCTATTGTGATGACTATGCATAATTTGTAATTATTATGTATTAGAGATTATATACAAGTAAACAAACGATTTTAATCATATTTCTGTGCTTTTATTAGATATAGTCAATCATATACACGGTAAAATTGTATTATCTCTATAACCAAAGGAAAACTTACGTCACAATAAAACCAGCTTATCTCATAATTAAGGTAGTAAATAAGATATAAACACAAACGTTTCGCAGTTGTGCATCTACTCAAAATTGAGTTTTTAATGAACTGGGCGAAATTTTAGTTCCAAAACCAGCATCTGGCAGCTGTCGTTGTTTAGCGAAAACGTGAACGTGATTGAAAAGAAAATGCATAGTAGACGAAAAACGAAACAGAGAAAATTGTATATTTATGCAGCAATAATTATGAAGAAGTGGAAAATTAAGTGAAAGCTGATGACGATGATAAATGTTTTACACACATAGAGGCATCTTTGCTGAACGTTGATTGTTTTCTATTAATATCCTTTTTGTGCTCTAAGCAAAGAAGTGCTTGTGCTTGTACGCAAACGACTTCTCTTCATCATGTTGTAGCAACTGCGACAAAATTAATTTCAAATAAAACATGTAGCAGTTGACGTGGGTGGTGCTTCTGATTAAGTTAGCTAATCACATAATTTTAACAAAAACAAGGAAGGCGAGGGGTCCAATTTTTGCAAAATCTACTTCTAAGATCCAGAAGAAGGGAAGTCTTTCGAACCACACCAACCTCTATTTTTCTTTCCTGGCGTACTATAACATACAAGCTTGTAAAATTTCACGAGTTGGAAAAAAAATGATGAAAGCAGACAGTACTACTCACACAAATTTCTATTCATGACTACATAATAACTTTGTTAGGATTTACCCGCGTGGAAAATTCTATTTCTCTTTTGATTTTATTTATTGTGGCAAAATACAATCCATTCGTAATTGTGCCGAGGAAAACCTTCATCTCCATTCCACTTACCATTATTCCGGTTATACTTCGTATTAATATTCGTCTGTGGCCCGCTTCTTTTTTCTCTCTCCCTCACTTTAACCTCAATTGCGTCACTTGAGTTTCCTCGCAATTTCGAATTCAAGTATTCTCATCTCAACCTATCAACTAACCCACTGAGGGAAATCGACTTGATTCCTCGTGGCTTACGCACAAGGACAAAGACTATTTTTGGTGGTTGGATGGAAATGAAAGACAATCATGCAAATAACTACGAACGTACGTTTTGGGCTCAACCTTGAATGAAGTCGTAATATAGGGGCTAGTTACAAAAATACAAAACAGCTTAGCGTAAAATCTGAGTATCTGAACATTTTTGTATGCTACTAAAGATAGTGAAAGTAGCTGCAAGATTGCCTGTTTGCAATATAAAAATATTTCAATGGAACATCATACAGAATTAGGTGCTATATGTGGCCGGAATAAAAAATGGAATAAGACAAGCGTGCATGCAGACTGGCAAAAAATTAATGACCAACAGGCATGCATGCATCTCGGACCGAAAATGTGGGAATACTGCATGCACCACTTGAGTGCAGGTAGTTTTAGTTGAGATGAGTGAAATGAAGATAATCAAAAGAGAAAACGCAATTTCAGCCCTTCCTTTTGTATTTCTCTCAATGTGGGAGATTGCACATTCAACTGTGCCATTATTATTTGAATGGACTGTCGTATTGGGCTATTAGCTGTATGCCTGTCTTAAACCATACGTTTATGAACGGTTGAGTATACATGGAGTCCGCTGTATAAAATGGTTTAGTCTGCTTACAGTGAAGGAAGGTATGTAGTAGACACTTAGCATTATTACTGCTAATAAACGAGCAATCCAGTTGCATTACAAGAGAATGTCAAAGCAGAACTTATTTAGTAATGCTACTGAAACGCTTTGTAATTTGATGCACTAACGCAATATCAAAAATTAGGCCAATGTCTTTCTAGTTTAAATAGTAAATGATGGAGCGGAAACGAAGGTTAATAAAACACATGTGCATATGTTCATATATGGTTGCATGGACATTTCAAAAGTAAAATCTAAAAATCTCATCTTCCTTTTGATATGCTGGTATAGTATCATATTACGCGAATCTGTTCTATATTTAAATATTCCAGAGTTCCATTTTGTACTAAAAACAGTGAAAGCATTAAGCATAAGATATTCATAAAAATTGCACTCTCTTCATATTATTCATTTGTGCTTCTCATTAAATAAATACATAATTTCAGTGACTCTTTATCAGAGTAGGTTGCAAATTCTTCCAATGGTTTAGGAAACAAAAGGTGGAATGCTCCAAAATATTTATGAAAACAAAATGCAGTTATATTTACATTAAAACGAATAAGGTCTTATACTTACGATTATCAATACTAACTGGTAATTCATTTAGGCTTTTAGTTAGCAATAAAACAAGAGATACTCACAGAATATATCTACTACTTCCAGATCATCTGCCCCTTTTCCTGTTCCATTTTCCGACCAAAACGGTCCACTCACAAAAGTAAGTTTATTGACCCTGTAAATTATCCAATCTAATCCCCATTTCATTAGCTATTCACCAGGATATTTAGTGCCCATACAACAAACTTTTTTCTCTTTCTGCAGTAGCATCATAAGGGCGTATGTAACATAGGTATGTAACAAAAAAGCTGCAAAACTGTAGCCATGCACTAAAGCAGACCACACTGATGCTATCATTTTGAGCATGAAAACTTCATTTTCCCAAAAACCAGACGGACCCATTCATTCACCACCACCATTACCATACGTAGTGAAAGTACCATCATAACTTTACCACATAATTTTCACAATGCCCATTTAGTAGTAAAGCGGGCCCATTTATTACATTGTTACAGCCACAACCTGTATACTCTTCATAATTCAAGTTACTTGAGCTCTAAAGTTTATATATTGGTCCCAGAAGTGAGTCTATAACTGCATCGAATCTCTGCAACCGATTCAAATTGAGCCATTTAGTTAAATTTTTTGAGCCAGTTTACTAGAACACGGTCGTTTCCTGTCATTGTTACCCAAGCAAATTATTATTAGCACGTACCACCAGTACTACCTTAAAATTTTTTGGAATAATACTTTTGCTCACAATGAAGTCCTTCTCTCTGAAAAGCCATGAAATGTATCATCTAAACTGAAGCACATTGTTAGTAGAATTTGCTACTTACTACTAGAAAAAACAATGACAATGTTTTGTAAGAGAAAAACAGAGGGAACAATTGATATGTCAAATTACCAAAAGCTTTATTGAGCATTCAAAACCTCTTTTTAAATAAGGGTACCATTATGTTCTGGGTCAAATCATTTCAAATTTTATAATTTATATCATTAAAAATGAAAACCTCTTAACCTGATGCCTGGAGAGTTTTAAAGTAGATTTTTACATCTTAAACCAGGTCTTGATGTACAGATTGATGGATAGTCATCATTTTAACTAAGTTGAGAGCTAGTATTTAGTAGTTTTAAACTAACAAGTTTGTGGAATTAGAAACTATTAAAGTCCACTCAGCTTGCGTACTAGATTGAGCACTTACAGCAAAAATACAATATTCCTTTATTCCTCCCAAAGTCATTGAAACATTATTGATATGCTGAACTACGAAAGTCTACTAGCGAACTGAGTTTTGATTTATGAATAAAATGAATTGTATTCAACGAATGTCCCATCATTAAAATAATTAGTGCATTTAGTTTCATGTTACAGATGTAGTAGTTGTAATACATTTATTTCCACTTAATAAGGATTTTACTTTTTTTTTAAATTCTCGGTATCTTTTGACTTTACAAAACTCACTTTTTGTAGAAAATTCTTTCTTTTTGTTTTGTTTCCAACCACTCCATATCGCGACTCCGAAAATTTGAAACAAGTAACTTTTGACTCCGATTTTAGTCATTTGTCTCAAGAGAGGAAAAGTCGAAGAAACAAGAACCAAAAAACTGGAAACAATCATGTATAACAGCAAGTATCTAGAGGTCTTACTGCTGGAATAAGAACAATAAGCGTAACATTTAGCTCCTAAACAACTCCACTCTCATTTCATTTTCCCATCATTCATTCACTTCACAATTTATTTTCTGTTAGAAGACAAGACAAGTTGGTAAATAGAAAAGTACACCATCACTACAATATAATATATAATGTATAATGTAGAGTCTGAATTTATGCTATATCCATTCTCCTTACCCAGACAAGAGGAGGAACCACCATCAACGAAAGAGAATTGAGTGAAAGTGAATAGCTACCTAAAATCTATTAAAGTTAAACAGCAACAGAGCAAAGTACTTTTTCCCTAATATTGTCTATTTCATCATGATAATGGCCTGAAATTGTGTATAGAGAAGTACGTGCATATATAGCCTCACATATTTCCTACTTTCTTATTTCTGGGGAGCATAAAAGATTTCTGAAGAAAAAAGAATATTACGTGGAGTTTATCTAACTAACCTATGCCTTTCCTTTCCCTTGTTATTTACTACTTTCAAAGTTACATAGAGATGGAGAAAGCTTCAAAAACTACTTAACTAGAGAAGAGAGTTCAGGAAAGAGTGCTTACAACAAACCAACCGAGCCGTATGTACATGTGTGTTCATAAGTTGATTTTATTATACAAAAATATTATATATTTTTATACGAGTTCATGTATTTTGCAAACTTTTTTTCTCGAACAATTTTCTCAAGTATCTATTTAACCAAGAGGAATGTACATAGAGTACGGAAAGTTAGGTGAAAGTTCAACAGGGTTTTTTTATTTATAAAAAATATGTGGAAACAGGGAAATATGTTTGTGAAGCATACGCAACTTCAAAGAATAGCTGGATTAAGACGCTAGTTTTCAGTATAAAAGTGAAGGATCTTATGAGGAACGACAGACGACGACGTAAACAAACCACTTACTACACTTTGTGGCAACGATAAGTTCCACAAGTTCCATCTCTACTGCAAGATGTCCCAATTATATATGGCAGGACGCTTTTAAAGGGTTGTGTGGACATTAAAATTTTTCAATAATGCTTCATTGAACTTATAACTGACAAAGAATCCTGAGAAGAGAATCAGTGCAATGCATTATGCAGGGGTAATTTATTTTGCGTAACCTATAAACATGTTTTATGTTACACATATTGTAGTGTATGCGTCTCGTGTCATTGAGGATCTACAAGTGAATCTTGATCTATCTTATGTTGTAAAAGTCAAATTTCTGCCTAAATTTGATGAGGCGATTTTGGGTACTGCTATGATGCGTTTAAGGTAACACATTTCCTGATCAAAGAAGACGCTATGATGTCTCATACTCCAGAAAAGCCTTGATTACAGTCTAGACGTAGCCCTGTATGGGACAATCTTAAAGCAAAAGAAAGTTGTAGTCAGATAAGTGCCACAAGGTTTGCAAAAGTAATTGGGAAAAAATATTTAAGGTGGTACACGTTACACGTTATATACAAAAGTTTGTTTGATGTTTTCTGGTTCTTTCACTAATAATTTTTACTCTTCAAAAGGAGCTGAGAGAAATATGAATACTTTCTAGACTACTTTTGATAGTTTTATCCAAAGTCTTGATTTTTTATTGTTTTCTAAACTTGTACATGTATACGCAATGCAAAATACACCACCCCACCATTTGGGTTCTCGGAATATAAACGTTCTCCATTGTCATTTTTGAATCCTAAACTATCCTTATTTCGACCAGCGCTTTGTTTATCAATTTCCTTAAACTTTTCACTAAATGATTTGTGCTGCATTGCCAGTATGACTTACAGACTCTAAAAAATCCCGCTCATACTTCCTAAAATAAACAACTTACCCCAGTCTAGTTTATTTCATTCTCGTTACACTAATTTCTTCGAAAGTAAAAGTTTCAGCACAACAATGTAAACGTTCATTCAGCATTTGCCTTCGCTTTTGAGTTGTTTGTGCCTGTACAACGTATTGTATTGACATACATAAACTTTCACTGTATATACAAACAATTCTGCTATCATTAAAGCTTAAAAAGAGAAGAGATAGACACCACACACCACCAGACTTTCCCTTCTGTTTTGTTGTATGCGACGGAGACTTTTGTTTTCTTTTCCAAGCAGCAGCAGTATGCCATTATATCATCATCACGCGCAGAGAAGGCTTTTTGTGTGCTTTCCACCCATCCATCTTGAAAAGTTTTCCTAACAATTTTCTCTTCGTGTATTGTATATGACAAATATGCATCCAATATACAAGTCGGATTTTATATATTGTCCTTCACTTTTAGGTTAGGGTTCGTCAGTGTGAAAGACATGCTTTCTCTTCATCTGCTTCTTCTCGTCGTGGTTCAAGTTAAATCAGACAAGACATGACATGTCAAGATTACTTACAAGATACATATATTTAGTAGCACTTGAGTCTATGTTGTGTGCTAGAGAAGATTCTTAAAATCTCCAGAAATAGATAGCCTCACTTTACCCTCCATGGCTTTCCCTTCTTTTCCCCAGAAAAGTGTGTTAGTGGAGTGAGTAGAAAGGAGTCAGAGTGGAATCATTTTTGAAAGATAGACAGTTCTCTAATGTATGGATTCTTATAGGTTGCATAAGTATAGCATCTTATCCAACAATCCAACCAACCGCCACCGATACATATAAAGGTTTCATGCTGCTCTTGCGAATGGATGACTTTGATCTTTCCAGACTTGCCTTTTTCTCTACTAAAATATATTTTGTTTGTTGTATTGTTATTCTTTTATGTTATTTTTGGAAGTACCGGTTCCAGCTATTAGATTGAGGTTCCTTTTGTAGTACTCAAGTAGTTTACGATGCTAAATAAGAAATTTCGTTCCAACTAAATTGTAAAGTGAAGTTTTTCATAATTGTCCGTGTGTCAATAAACAAATATTTTCTTGACTTTCACCGGTGACATGAGTTTAATGGAAGTATAAGCTGAGCCGGATACACGGGCAAAAGTTTATGCTCAAAGTTTGGCTAAATGACTTAAAATTAAATTTTATCCCTTTTCAGATGATATACATGCAACTAAAGGAAATAATTTCGAATGAATGTAACAGAGCTACACATTAGGTACCTTCTCTCTGCTTCACAAAGTCTTCATTTGGTGACCTAGAAAGGCCCTCATAATAGTTGTAATTGGGGTAATGCCCAAGCCTTTCTCCTGTTGTATGTGCAGTCGATGTAAACAATGAACGAATGTGGGAGGTGGGTAAATGAAAGAAGGTTTTATTCACTAACGAAAAACGCATCGTGGCAGAAGTGTGAGCTAATGCGTACCTGACCCAAATTCGAGACAAGTAAGGAGAATAGATCAATTTATTTTACTTTCACTCAACTCTAATTACCGTCTTTTGGGACGAGAGAAGGGGCAAGAACTACCATCCAGATCTGCGTGTCTAAAATAAATTGAAATTAGGTAACTATACAAAACGCGTTTTCTTTCTGCATTTGAGGAAATTAGCGACACACTATCCCAACAAACACTATCCCAACACTACTTTGTGCCCATTTGTCTTTACCAGATTTTAGTTTAAAGCTAATCTCTCATCTTGTACCTGTGTGAGTAGCGTGACTTACTGGAGTGAATACAGATAATATGCTCTCACTTCCACACGAAGAAATAGTGTGATTTTACACACATACATCTCTGCTTTTTACTCGCGTCTCTGCCTTTTCCATGTTTCTGGCTTTTTTGGTTGATGTGATGATGATAATGCTAATGTGTTCAGAAAAATAGCCTCCAGCAAAATTACATAATGTACACATATAACATCAAGCAACGAAACATACAAAGGTAGAGCTCAAACTTGCGTAAGCTCACAGTCCAACTAGCTCTTTGTGAAGTAAGCACACACGGAAATGGAATCGTTCGCACTTTGTTGCCAGTTACCAGTTAACAAGTGTAGGAGCGTGGGAAGTAAAAGAAACCACGCACATAATACGGGCACAAAAGTTTTCGAGATTTGCCTTTTGCACTCCGTCAATTTTGCCTTCTCATATTCGAAAGCTCGGGTGTATCAGTCTTTCTGTACTCAGCAAAATATGCATGCGTTTTAGTTTATTTAATGCTAAGAATTTCGTTTTCGACATTTATTCCTGGGTCTGTAGCGAGGGAAAATTCAAAATATTTTCTGCAATGCCAATAGGCAAACAACTTTCACTTTCTAATTCTTTCTCTAACAGATTGACCTGTCTGTGATCGTCCGTCCGTGTAAAACATAGGAAAATAGTAAAATCTCTAAGAAATTGAAAGTACCAAGCGAGCAAGATATCTTTTTTCTTGTAGTTTACCTTCACTTTGCATCAACTCATCGTAAAGACGACAGGGACCAATGACCCTTCAACTCAATACGCATACACATAGCAATTGTGATGTATGCAGGCATACTGCCACGAGCAATCAAAAATACCTAAACGACTGCGTATATACAGCATCCAACAACATTCTGTTCAGTCAGATTTTGTTCCAGCAAAATATTTCAGCTATGAGCAAAATAAAGTGGAAAACTTTTCTGTGGTTTGTGTACTGCTGCTCTTTTGCTTTTTCTATTTAATGTAGCGTGTAGTAAGAACAGCCGAAATAACCCGTGCAGACAGAAGGTTAGAACATTTTCTCGTAGGAGAGAGATTTGGTATTACTAGTACCTATGCAAAAGGGAATTAAAGATGAATTCCTTTAGGTATTCATCTTACTTACCTTTCACTACAAGACACTTCTAGAAGAAGGAATGAAAGTTACGTTTTCTAAGCAAACGCGTTGCTGTTGCTCTCCTCCTCTTTCAGAAACTACTAAGGACAACTCTGAAAGGCAAATCCCAGCAAGGGCACGAAGGGAATTTATTTATAGCTTAGCAATTATAAGAGAATATTGTGCAACCCTCTTTCTGCACATATCTCATGAAATAAGCGAACGCGGAAAACTTTGCTTCACAGCGTCAGTTTTTCAAGTGCAACAACTTGTCAGAAGAGGAGAGTTCTTTTAAACCCCAAAAATAGCTCAAAACTCAAAAGCTCAAAACGGTGCTGCAATATAAAATAAAACTGAGATATATGTTCAAAATACACTTTAATATTTCCTTGCATATGTTCCATGAATGATAATACACCTACACGCACTATTCACTGGATTAAATTAGAGTTCAACAGAGTTCGTGAATCATGGGGGTGTATGTATGTACATATAAAAAGCATAAAATGGCTATTTAAAAACAAACCTTTAGAACATAACGTCAACGTACACACCTCGATTTGCTTGCAAAAATAATCTTACTTTCTCCCCCACATACGCAGCTAGTGAAAGCAAAAGAGAAAAGGAAAACGATATAAACAAAATCATACAAAAAGAGCTCAGATATGAAGCTACGTCGAGCAGATTTGTTTTGCTTTGCATTGCCATCTTCATCATTTTAATAACTTGGCATATACCTAATATAAAAAATGGAAAATTTTTCCTCTGACTGACCTTAATGCAAGTATTCTCTATTTTTTGCTTGCACTAATCAATCAAATAATGACCATACATAACTACTATGAGGACGAACAAGACAAACTATCCTTGTTAAAAAGAATGCAGTAGAAAAACCCCCGCAATCTACAACCTGTAACCTACTTTTACCACAATTACAAGGCCAAGTGTTGAGTGAGCATCATTTCATTAGAAAAGTGGATGACGAGAATACATCGATGATAGTAAATACACAAAAAATTCTCAGAAAAGCAGACGAGTTTTGTTGAGAAATGATACGAGATACACATATACCTAAGTATTCAGGCAGAATATAACACTCGTATGTTTCATAGCTAGTGGTTCATGGAACAATTAAGTACAAATACAAAAGTACACATACCAAGTTTCAATGCCGTAGCGTGATAAGGAAGAAAGTTCTTGTTATCCATTTCCTTCAGTTGTACATTGAGTACTTGTTTCTGAAGGCAAAATCATGTTCTCAACTCATGTATTTTTGTGGAACAATTGTTAGAAGTGCAGCAGAGGGAATGCTGTGATGTGATGAGAAATTAGTTGCTTCTGCCTCAATAACAGATAATAAGAGAGCCAGAAGAAAATTCGTTGTAGTAATAAATATTATTAGAGCAACGACGGCTCCTTCATTGAAACTGGTTTTTTGATACATAGATGCATGTCGTGTAGCGAATAGAATGAGAACAGCATAAAAAAGCCATTTTTTTACGATCCTTTCGTCGGTCATGATACCATCTGACCATTCATTGTACATCTTTAATTTAGCAAAGCCACAATACGGCACATCTGCTGGTACCTTCCGTTCGGCATTTTTATTCCCTTCAGGAAAAAAATTTCACTCATTTCTTACCATCATCACGAACCAATGAATACGAAATGCATTGCATGTGCACTCTGCACGTATGTATTTACTTATCAACTTTTCTACTTTCGCTTTCTCTTTGCCTGCATCTTTCTGATTACTTTTGTATGCGGCTTTGGATGTAGAATCTTCTCATTCTTTTTTGTACTATTTCGCGTGAGACTAATCCTTTCTCTGGGGACAAGTATAAAAAGAAGAATTCCCTTTATTTCTTTTCTTCTACTTTTCTTTATCATCATTTTTGTTTATTTCCTCATTCATCCAACCCTTCATCGGTGATGAAACATTTTTTTCCTTTTCTAGAATCCAATTCAAGCAAAAAAAAATCTGCAAGCTTTGATGATAATGCCTTTTTTTCTGTTTTCTCTGATATTTTCTCTTTGTGTCTGTCTAGAAGCATCTTCCTTCCATTTTGTGTTGCTCTGCGAAATGAATTTTATTTAGTAAAGACGTGAGTCCAAAAATTTGTTGATGGATTCAAGTACACAGTGGTTATGAGGCTCAACCGTCAACGTTCTGTGCAGCTGTACTACTATAAAATGGGAGCAGTCTGCAACAGATCTCATCAAAAGATTCTCGAAGGAGTTGTTGTTCTTCTTCCAATAAACTCAAGAAAGCAGTGCATCATACAATGATTAAAAACAATATTTAAAGTGTTCTCACCGTGGAGCCTCCACTCTCGTAGACATAAACCAAAAAAAACAAACGATACTTTCTAAATGTTTTGAATTTTGGATAAGTCAACCATTAAGTTTTTTATTTCAAAATTCTGGAAAATATAATTTGCAATGTACAAAAGTACATTTAATACATTCTCGTAAACTAATGTCAGTAAAAGCCATATCTGCTAGAGAGTTATTTTTTGGGCATTTCTAGAAACACTAGTAGCCCATCATCAAGAAGAAAATGGATGTAGAGGAAGGAAAGATATTACTTCTTTTTAGCAGTATGCATGCAAGTCATGTTCCACCATCAATTCTCATTTCTGTGTTATCCATTATGTAGGCACACTGTCAAGAGAGCTAACGTTAAGCAAGCTTTCCCAACACTAAACCTTTTGCACAATTTTACTGGAATCTCATAAGAAATACACTACTTTTCTTTTTTCACATCAATTCCTCCAACCCTAATAGCAGCAGTATCCGCGTGAAGACTTGAGAAACTACTTCACATCGCTTGATGGCTATAGTGTTTGGTATGTGTGCTGCTGCAATATTACAAGGAAAACGCAATATGTTCAGTGGAAACTTGAAATGGTAAGCCAATAATCATGATGATCATCATCATTATGGTAGTCTTTTGGCTGGCTTCTAGAAGCTCTGTACTCTTGTTGTAAACACTCCACTGAAAACTTTAAGAGTTTAGTAGTCATTGGTCAGTCGAAGAGCTAGTCAGTCAAGTATACACACAAAAAACGTCTCTACGGTATAAATACCCAGGCAGAGCGGCCAAGATTTTTCGCTCTCGCTGAGTTGAACCCAAGAAAGATATTTTCAATACTTTTTTTTTGCTTTTCGTGGCCTTTTCTAAGGTTCATTGGTTGCTATTTTAGATTTTCCTCTTCCTTGTAAAAGTCATCATCGCATATTGCCGTTTCGCCCGTCGTTCAACTCCAGTCCCTCCACTAGTATTGCATTATTTTGAGTTCTACTATGTACATTTTTTTGTCGCACTGCTACTGATTTTCATCCAGTCTTCACAGTCAAGTTAGTGGTCCATCAGTAAGGCAAAAACATGTTTGTTTCGAGATTTTTTCTCTTGAATCTATAGTACAATGTAGCTACACTGCAGTACTCAAACCCGAACCTTTGTAAGTAGCTAATCTGTCTACTGGTTCTGGAAACGTTTTAGTCTTTATTTCCCTGTTTGATGGCTTATCCTCGGGTTCTTCAACTTGACCGTAGATTCTTGCTAAGTTGGTTTGGCAGTAACAACTACAGAAGTCATGATGATGCCAAGAGCAAAGTTGTAAAGGTTCAAGTTGATATGAATGTTACTCGGTACTAAAGTGAGCAAAAGCTTCTTGTCTTCAATTTCCCCTACAAGTCAACTAACTGACTTCCTAATGGTTATCCTATTGATTCTGTTGTGCTGTATTTAAAATTAAAGCAAAATAAATCTTTGACGATGGCAAAGGAAAACTAACTTGCTTGGATGATACAAATGGCCAGACTGTTTTAACACATAAACGATAAACAATAACGATTTTGGTAAAAATCATTTGAAAATTAAAAGCATGAGGAAATGGAGTAAAAATCTATTTTCTATACAAAAGCCCATGTCTTCCGATGGAGTTTTTTCCTAATTTCAATAATTACTTTCGAGGAAGCCCAACTCGTGCAATGCGCAATGCTATTTCATTGTTATTTCAAAAATTGCAATTATTACATAATCCAGAATCAATAGCTACTTTCACAATATGTCCAGTTGTCATTATATTAAATTTAACAATTTGTTTTGGCTGCCTTGTGTGGTCAGTCAAGTTGACGCATTCTTTAGTTTCTTATTGTCCTCCCATTTTCTTTTGTTCCTGTCATTTCCCCATGAACCGATCTGTCAACATGTCATTTTCGTTCAACAATTCATGTGCACGCATGGGTAGTTTCTTTACATTGAATTGGAAATGAAACAGTAGGGGTGCCCGACAAGAACTCTCGCCCACGCGTTTTATATTATATTCAATTTAATCATTTAAAGACAATTTTCTTGATGGACAAGACAAAATTTGACTCAAAGAGCTTATGTATTGGTCGTAAACCAATTGATTAAACAGACTGAAAAGCTATGGAAAAAAATAATGCTCGCATCAATACATATAGTGGTTTAATACAAATGTAGTAAGCACCTTGCAGTTAGCAAATAAAACGAATAAGGAAATAACGTTAGGAATGATTTCACATTATCGCAGTGATATACATATATCTAGGATCTACTATATGTACAACCATCCGTATACGAGCATGAGTGAGATTTGAGACATACATATCTATTTGACCATCTTATCTTCTTCATCTTTCTTTCCTTCATTCTCCAAAGTAAATGGAAAGGAAACGGAGAACTCTCAATTTGCTGGGTGGTATCAAGAGCAGGAAAACTAGTGAAAGAAATGAAAGGAGAAAGAATCCTTTCTTCTCGTATTTCCTTCTCATTCTCAATTTTTCGCTTTATTTTAAGGGTCCTTTGCATATCTAGTCAACTAAGGAACTACACACACAGTCGTTTATATTCACAAAATCTCGCATGGCACGAGCCGTTTCCTAAACGCATCGCCATTATTTTTCATCATTTTTAATACGCACAACGAAATAAACCAAACGATGCAACCAGCACTCACACAAAGAGAATATAGACGAAGGGACGATGAAAATCATTTTGTTCACTTTCCTTTCTCTCAATTTTTACCTAACAACTCTGCATATTTCAGCGTTTATTTGAATCAGTAGACGCACGTTTTCATGTATTTTTGCAGGCTCACTCAATTTTATATTGAGATAGACACTCTTGCCAGCATTACAATTTCAACCTTTAGGAGAAAGTTCCAAGTTTTGCATGCGTAACTCAAACAGTTTTCTACTACAAATATTTTTGTGCGCTTTACGTAGCGTGTCTACAACTTACTTTCACCGCCACCATATTTTCATACAATTCACGAAATATATCATCCTTACTAGAAAAAAGCATTCCTCATTTTACTTTCACGTTTCAGGAAACTTTCACTTTTCCACTGCTCATTTCCCTCTTCTCTTTCTTCCTCACTAAGCAATTTCCAGTTTTCCTGTGGGCCTGTGTAGCAAGTTTCTGTTTGTGAAAAGAATCGAGATGAAAATCGTTTTCACTTTTGTTTAGGAAAAATTATGTGAATGCTTCTAAAGTGGTATTTCCTTTGGATACTTTTGTGCGTATCTTTATACGCTGAGCTTCATTAAATGACCAGAAAGCAGCATTTGAAAACGAAATAGAAAATGAATACACTGCGTTTGGATAATACGATCATCTTTTATATCATCATCATCATCTTCAAAATGATGAATAAATTGTGATGAAATGTGTACATACTTATCATTACTGAAGTGGCCAGCGATCTCTATTTCCTGCCTAAAAGATGCTGTAAGCATGTACCACCACCGCTTTCAGTCATCTCCTGAAGCCTACTGGGTTATGAAAATTGAGAGGAAAAAATATGTTGATATGAAAATGAAATGAGAATTCGTTTTCGCTTTTTTCCTTTTGAATTTGATGCCTATGAAGAGAACACGATACTGCTACACGAAGATGCCTTCAACATATAATATGATATGGTAAAGCCTCCATTTATTATTATGATTCGAGAGAGAGGAATCGTTTAAGTGTTATTGACTGTATATCGGAATGATGATGGAGGCACGTGGATAGATTGATGACTGGATTGGATAAGTTTTTTCAAGAAGAGCTCTTAAAGATTGCATTCTCTTTCTCCTACTATGCGTGTGCTACTGCTTGCTGCTGCGTATGGCATTGCGTGTCATGCCATTTATATTAATACTTTTGGATTTGTTTGCATTGCATTACATCATCATCTCGCTCTTCTATGAGTGTACACACACTTGTGTCAGAGAGAAAAGGGGTATGAGCTCTTCTGCTTGGGAAAGAAACGATAAAAGGAAAATCATGCTGGTGAGGTGTGGCGTGTGTTTGAGTGAATGTGCCGGTACTCTTTCTCTCTTCGGTACAGAACTTTCATCGTCACCGCCAGTCAATGCCACCCAGCCAGATGTAGTGGTAGTAGACCACCCGAGTACTCAAACGAGAGTGCCATGCTATTTGTTCTCATACCCGTTTCCCCATTTACGACAAGTTTATATTACCATCAACAAAAAATGTATTTCAAGGGCCCTTTTCTTCTCGCACTGCATATCATCATAATGTCTGGTATTTTTTGAGTTTTTTATTTCCGTGCAAATAAACGCGAAATGAAAAGGAATGAAAGCTATATTTTTCACTTTTGTATGAAAGTAAATTTTTATGGCGGAAGATGACGAGGACATTCACCTGCCCACATATCATGTGATAAACGTGAATATATTTTTGTATTCGTTCAAGTATGTAGGAATATTTGCCCAAAAGCATTTCAACATCAAAGGAAGACAGATAAGCAATAAATTTGATTTTATTCACGTGCCAGGCGCCAGCAGTATTTATACCATCAGAATATTACATATTTTTGTCAACAGGCATAACGCACATAAATGATTAGATTGACAATAATTTTGGTTGACGGGCAGAAATAAGGCAGATAGTAATAATAAGCTACAGTGGTTACGTGGGGCTAAATATGTAGAATGCGTAACGTTTCCTTGTTTGGTTGACCTTAGCATTACTCAACTTACAAAATCAAATCAACGCAACATCATTAATAGGTTTTGTCGAATGAAATCTCTGTTCCAATCAGGTCGACCCTGACTATAAATACATATGCTGAAGTAAATCAAGTCAAAAAGCAGAATATACCTGGCACTCGTACGTCCCATTGTCCCGTTTCTGCACAAATTTAATCTGAAGCGTCCAGTCGTCGGAACCATCTGTGTGGAGCACGTGAAATCTCTCATCATTTGTATACGTTGTCTTCCCCGTGCTCAAGATATGCCAGTCTCGTCTTCGGATCCACGAGATCTGTAGAAAAAGGACAAAAGGGTCAAATCATATTGAACAACAACAATAATACGAATGCACACACAATATATATAACTATGTATAGTAACGTTTTACACCTAAATCTGAATCTGGCACTCATTCTTGGCACTATCTAAACTATGTACATACACATCACATTATCTTTCTTTATGTCATGTAGTTAGTTGGCTTCATAGAGATGCACAGTATATCACCTTAATCCGGAGGAAAGAAAGAATTCCAAGAAAAGGGAAACATAATCAATTCCTAATTCAATAAAGAAAAATCTCAACAGCTCACATCCTCTTGTCTTCTCTCGCAATATACACGCACATGAATACACATACATGGAGTTTATATGTTATATATATGTTAAACCAAGGACGCTCTTTAAAGAGGAAACCAATGCATAAGCCAGCAAAAACACCTTTCTTACTCCTCTCTCTTTGCCTTTTCATCTGTTTAGTTATAACTTGTACTGCTATTAAAGCAGTGGTGAGCACTTTACTACTAGCACCTTCATTGAATATTCCATTGGCGTACTCCAGGAAAAAAAATCTTGAGTGTTTTTAACCTAAATATAAAATCAAATTTGCAGCACGTTTCCCCCTTTCATCATCATTTTTGGTGTGGAAGAGTTTAGGTACAGCACTAATGCTCGATACACGATAGGTACTAGAAAGACTAGAGAGGTACATACACATCTAAATAATACAATACCTTTGCGACTATGCAGCACAGCGGGGTTTACTTTTCTAGTTGAAAAAAATTGGCGTAGGTGTTTGCCACCAATTTTTGCTGTTGTTGTAATGTCATTCGGGGGCATTATATAATGTAATAGAAAGGGCTTTATTATAACGACCGGGTAAGACCTTCTATTATGACAAAGTGGAAAATCAGAAACGTATCACAAAGTACCTATAGCTCACTGAATGCCGACTACACATCTATATATAGTTCATTTAAGTATGTACTATTTCAACTATAGGCAGTGACAACAAATACAATACACCGTGCTAAAAAAATATGCGACACCAGTTGTGCGACGATCATTCACGAGGCTGCTGACACAATAAACAGTTAGGATATTGTGATATAGTTAATTTTAGTAAAAGTCGCTCAATATTTTACTGTAACAGAGTGCAAACTACAAAAGGAAAATAATAATTACTAGCTTATCGCAGAATTACACTCATTCAGTGTAAAAAACTGCATCACACTTGCGTCATAGGGCAAGCTTCTGCAAATAAGCAAATAAATGTAACTGCACCAAAATATAAAGGTATTTCGAGAATTTTGAGGGCAGTTTTCTCTCCTTACCAGTTATTTTCAAATTCACCTGATACGAATATGCCCAGTTTTGTTTGAGGTGGAAATTTAATCACAACTGTTAATTTTTACAAGGGTGCGGTAGAGTAGATACATTGGTAGGATTCAGGTACCTTTAATTGCTGATATAATCAACAATTAGGTTCGTCGTAGGTATTACTTTTTTTTTTACAAAACTTGATTGCTGCAAATGGATTTTATGTAATTACTGCTCAAAGTTTTTTTAAGAATGGATCTTTGCATGTCGACATTTTAGCTTGCAAAAAGATATGCAAAATATTGGATTTCCGTACTCTATTTTACTGTCTTGTCAACTTTTTTCTCGAATCATTTGCAGATTCTTTGCTACGATTCCATTTCTCAATTTTGAGCCCATATTCGTCTCTCCTGAATCAACTGTGGTGTATGTCATTAACCTTTATCCACTTGTCTGTGTGTATATATTTAAACTTTTCAGCAAAAATGAATACATGGTTGACCTATATATAACCTATGATGTATAACCCAAACTTATTATAGCGTTGCTAAACGTGCATAAAAGTGTAAGATGTTTTTAGCCAAAGGCTGGTTCTTAATAATAGTGTCTTCATCTTTTTTCTACGACACACTATTTTCATTTTCATGCATGCTAATGACAGATAACTTTTTGCACTCACTGAATGAACGGAACAAGGCAAGCTATAGTTTTTCGTGTAGTTTTTTCCCCTAATATGCAAATGAGATTTGTGTAAATGTGTGCAAGACACCATCATCATCGTGACCTCTTTGTCATCTCTCTGCTTTTTTCTTCTTTTTATCCGAAACAAAAAAGTGCAAAAAAGTAAAGACGAGAGGAAAAGAATGAAACTGGAGGGGTATACATGCATAATACAGCAACAAATACACATGCATGGATGCGTACATGCATATTGTCAAAAAGGTATCTATCTACAAGTAAAATAGAATGAGGCATGAGTCTATTTGGGTTCATGAGAGTTTTTTTTTCACGGGAAAAATGAATGAATGAATCAAGAAGAGAGCCTACCATGATATTACGATGTGTGCAGAGAGACAAGCGCCGACGAGTCATAAAATATTACATTGGTTCTTTCCAGAACATGGGAAACGAACGGAGTGATAAGTAGTATATGAACCATTTCCCAACTTGCTGAGAAAAGAGTTTCTTGAGAGAAAACCGCAGTAATAAAGCTGCTATATCGTGTAAGTTTTGAAGTACAGCACCAAGAGAAGCGATGATGAATGAATGACTGTAGTTGGGATGCAAGAGTATGCGGCAACGTGGTATGTACATCATCATAATCTTCATCATCGTATTCGCTTGCATACTGAAGATTAAAGTTTTTAGTATGTCTTTTAATGGTATAACGTTCTCATCATCTTGAAAAATTTGCGTCTACAGGCTGAAATGATGATGACCATACGTTGTGTGAATGATCCCGATGATGATGAGAAAATCTAACGAGGAAAAAACCATCAACAATCTTCGCCCAAACCGCCTGAGAACACTGCGTCATCTCATTCTGTATTTGTACAACGGGAAAATGATGAACGATTCTTGACGAGCACATACGTAAAGTTACGTTGCTGGAACTTAATTCCAGAGAGATGCAGCTCGCATTTTTTGTTATGTATAATTTGCCACCTACTTTTTTTGTTTGGATCAACTTGTCTCAAATAAATTGAAGTAATTATTGTTTTGGCTTACATTTTTAAAAAATCCTTAAAAGTTTATGACTTGAAATCTTTTCAATGGAGGAATTTCTTTTCACTTCCGGATTTATTCCTTTCATTTGATTTTATCATAAGATTTATAGTACTACTTATTTTCTATCTTTCCTATTCCTCTTCATGTATTCACAACTATCGATTCGAATGCAAAAAAATGTAGGAAGAAAGTGAGTCGCAATCTACTTTCTGACCTACTTCTTTGGAAATCAAAATCATTGAAATTTTTTGCATAAATGAATACGGCTGGCCCTGTTTTTTCTCGTATGCATCGTCCTTTTCAAAAGTTTTATTAGTTCGGAAGGTGAGAAAATTGAATATTATGACATATAGTGCAGTTCTGCATGCAAGTATTAATATTAAAGGGATGGCCTCTTACTAAACAGTCATCACACTTTGACACCCTTTTTTATTCAAATCAGATCTTGGAAAACTCATCTGAATATGAATTCATTACTCATTGCCTACTTCAAGGTTCATGCTAATGTTGCGACCAAAAAAGCAGAAAGCTTTGATGAAAATCACTTTATGGATTATTAGGAATTACAAAATATTCCCATTGACTTATGCAACCTTTTTATTATTATCCTCATCAATCTTACCAAGTAAAATGTACTGTTCCACTGAAAGGCATTATTAATGCATTTTAAGACTTCCTGGGAATGTCCTTCGAAAAAGTAGCAGCTTCTGTTCTGCATTTCGTTGAGCTCGTGTGCATTCCACAGAAAAACTTTTCTAGTGTTCCCTTCTTCATAGAAGCATTGCATCTTTTATTTTACACCACACACACGTACCCTGAATATTATGCACGAAAGTCGATTATCTTTATTATGTGCACTCCAAGATGGATTATAAAACGTAGCAGATTGTTAAACAAAGATGTTATGTGAGGCTTCCTCGCAGTTGTTCTCACGGGTGACTTCGGCTACTGCTTCTTACCACACTTTCCATGTCGCCTTCAGACTTGCTTTTTTAACACACATACAACAGCAACTTCTCATATTACTTTTTTACTGCATTGCAACTCGTTTCGTTTCCCAAAAGTATTGTACAGTAATAATGGCACCGTACCTTTCCTTTTCTGCAAATGTGAATGAAATGTTGCAGCAGTTTTGAAGAAAAGCAGAGAATGTGTACCTTATAGCTAGAATATCGTGTGAAAAACTCGTGCGAGTTGGTTTACTCGTGAAACTTGACACGGAAAGTAGAAATAGGAAAGAAAGGAGGCAACGGACGCCATATGACCATCATAATCATTAGTCTTTGCTGTCCTCCCACTAGTATATTTTCAAAAATACTTTCCACTTACATACCATAAGTGTGTACACATATAATTCGCAATATAATAATAAGCTTGATAAGCACACAACGTCTGCCACATGCAATACGAGCTGTTCATCTTTTTATTTTAAACTTGAAATCCCCCAAAAAAGAAAATCTTCAACAGAATGAGAGCAACGTCCGTTTCTCTCCCATGAAAAAACTTGTTCATCTCCTCCCCTTCTTCTCATCTTTTCACTTCTACAATTTCTTCTTTTTTTACAGTTTCTCCTTCTCAATATTCATATCTCTTCTCATAATTTCCGCATTCATTTCCTTTCTTATCTATTTTACAACCCGAAAACGGAGAAGGAGTGCCTCATAGTAGCCCTGTCTACAGCTTGCTGGAGGATGAAAAAGGAGAGAAAAGTTTGCATTGCAAATGGTACGGGAAAAGGAGGAAGCAGAAAAGGAGAAAAGTGGATTCTGACATATTTACAAGCCTCTGATAGAAGAGTAGACACACTCATGTCATCCTATATGATCGTATACAAGCATTTTGCCAGCTTGTGATACCGCATTGGAATATATGCAAAAAAGAGAAAAAGGGATAGTAAGAGCTTCTGTAATGCAAGAATGACGAGGACAATTTTGGTCATGCGTTCACCATCATAGTCACATACAGCATCTTTTTGTTAAAGAATCAGCATCGTTTCATATATCTATTACAAACCTATTATTAGAAATAGATACGCATTCCTTTCCAAAATAGATTTAGCTTGAAGTGAAAGCTGTGCTATAACCAGTTCAGGAAAGCTTTACAAAAGCGGCGTCAAAAGTGGCAATTTGCAAACTTTCTCTAACTTCAATAATGAAGTAACGGCAGTAAAAATAATAGTTAGAAGTAGTGCCAGCAATAATAATAATGGTACTGGCTATACGATTCTTGTAGCTGGAACCCCTTGAAATCTCTGCGTATAAAACCATTACGCAGGGAACATTTTACATTGTTATATTTTTTATTTCAAAGTTTAAAATAGCAATAATGTACGAGTAGAAGCGAGAATAATAATACATGTACATCCATATTGTGGGAAATAAACTGGCAAGTAAAATGTAGAATTCACCATATCATATCATGAGAAAGTAAAGGGAATCCCTCCTTACTAGCATACTCCTCTATTCACCATAATCCCTTGAAACTTGTTTCACATGTATATGATGATCACATATTATGATATTTTCAAGAGATAAAAGGAAACGTGAATATATGCTGTTGGGTGTTCCAGTTTTTTTCTTTTTAAACATTCTCGCAACATTTATATGGACTACTGCAAGTGTTACTGCTACACTGTCATTGAAAATTTTGTAGAGGTATTATTATTCCCTCTTTTCTTCTACTTACAACTAAACATACCTCTTTACTATCTAGTAGTGCGGTATTCACTTACAATCCTCGTAATGTACACATGATAGTGCTGTTATATGGTTGTATTTGCATGGTGAAACTGGTGAAAGGGATTCACAGCGAATGGTCCACATTCACTAGGTAAAACACGTTGTATAAATGTTAACCTCATTTTTTTCTTGAGAAGTGGTAGTAATAGTGGTTGCGCATATTATCCTTGGCATTGATTCCACTATTCACGGTTATTATTTGGAGAGATTCTGGTGTATTACACTCTATTCAACTCGCATGCTTTTTCATTTCAATGATATTATTGCGGCACAAATATGGTAAAATATGTTTACTTTCAGGGCTTATTTTATTATTATGATAGCTTTGTTACAGCATGCAGCAATTGTATGGATAGCCAATGCCAATGAATGAATGTAAGGAAACCAGTCAGCCATTATTATCGCGAACGGCGGATGCAATATTTTCCCCTGTCGAAATAAATAAATATGAAGAAGATAATGTTGTGCAAACAAGCAAGCAAAATTCCTCACAATAGCTTGTACACGCTCACAAAAACACATACAATACGTACACACAGTTAGTCTTTAGTAAACATGTGAAATATTTATAAATCTTTTTTCAATGTTGCCTCTGCTTTGTAGCTTGTTTTTTTTGGCTCATCTGCTTGTACGATATGATATGATTGTTACTGCTTCCATTACACTAAATTCTTGCAAAAATGGGGACTCTGAAGTTGCTTGTTTAGCAAGGTGCCTTTGCTGACATTTACAACTTGCTCTCTGTGTCTGTGCGAAATATATTGCGTTGGTGCAAGCCATAAAATACACATTTAGATACAATGGAAAGATATTATTTACGTTGCGTCGTGGATACATATGTAGTGGCATACAAGCATACGTAAGCTTATTTTTCATATGGTGAAAGTAACATCAACATTGCCATATCGTCATCATTTTCAGTTCAAAGGGATAACCTATAATAATTTTCTAGAGAAGATCAAAAGGCATACCAAAAAACCAATCCAAACTTGAGTAACCTTAACCAGAAAACCGGGGGAAAGTCGACAATAGTGGCTTGATCACCGACAACAAAACAGCAGCACTGCTTTTAGTAGCGATCATGTTTGTGTTTGAGTTAAAATATTATTGTTGTTGTGGCTCAGCTATACTTTATGTTTACACATTATATTATCGGGGAAATAAGATGGATCACACCTACGTATCTATACAACCCATAGTGCTCATATACATGCCAACTAGCAAACTAAAGAGTATTGATACCACCTACTTACACGCATTGTTAAAATGGTAAACATTATTATTCCTGAGGATTCGAGGCAGATGTATTGCTACTAAAAATGTATGCTCGATACAACGAGGTCCTCGATCCATGCCTCATGTTACATTCATAAATAAACACGTTTTCACGTTTTACCCTTTGCATATTATACTTTATTCAGTGTGTAAAATGGAATTTGTGTGTGCTTGTGCTGGAGGAAGGAGATTGGAAGGAACGCGAAAGAATCGACCCTGAGTTTCTCCCAAGTACAAAAGAATAAAGGAGCCAAGAGACACGCTTTTAGTCAATATGAGATGATAAACGATAATAAACTTATATACATAATTCACAGCTTACACAATGACACGCATGCCTTAGCTAACAGGTATATTCTCATTGATTGGTTTATTTATAAGCAGGCAGGCCTGTTGTTAGTGATTCGGTTTTGTATACATTGGATTTTTGGATTGAAAAGGGAAATAGGTGGCATTACACAATTTTCTTGGAGTTTGGTATTTTGACCTGGGATTCTTGGAAAAATTTGGCTAACCAAACAAAAGCAAATACATGCCTAAGAACAGTGTTGCATGTATTGTTCTGGAACAATATTGTTGAAGCAGTTCTTTTGTTTTGTTCCAAAAAAAATTGTTTTGTTCCTGTTTTTGTTCCAGCTGGAACA
>JAQIXX010001295.1:0-35788 GCA_034700605.1 Willowsia nigromaculata
CGTCAAAATAGTGCCAATTAATCCGCACATAGTGACGTGTGTATTTTAGATAGTTTCGAAAAATCCCTTCCCTTATTTATTTGTCTTGTATGTTGTGATCGTGATCCTCACTACCTACCAACTTTGTAGGTACTTGCGTATAAATGAATTGCACAGGCTTTCCCATGACAGAAAGATATCATATGCATCAATGCACCTTTTTAGGTGATCTTTTCACCTTCATCACTGTGCATGCTTGCCAGGTTATACGTTCAAGCCTGGCATGCTCAAATAGCTCAGTGCATACTGTGCTCTCTGTGATCTTTCCACATCTTTCATTCAATTCGAAATTATGATGATTTCCACATACTCCATTGTTCCACTTCCTTCGTGTGTGTTGTAATCTTTCTCCTCCAAAGTCTTCTGGTGTGCATGTAAAGACAAAAAATCTAACCCAGTGCAGTATCGTCTACGAGTATCGTCAAGTGAATTGAGTGTTTTGCGATAAATCCAGGGAAGGAATTTTTTATTTGTATAAAAAGCCATACAACTAAAACCGTTGACGGTTGTATGCAAGTACTACCTAGAATAGCACATGACGATGAAAAAGATAAAAATTAATCTGTATACCTGCCTATATGAGAAAGTAGGTAAAAGTAAATTATTACCCTTGTATATGCATAGGTAGCTCAACCATATGCATAATTTTATACATTATTTTTATTACTTTAATATCATGTCATCCTTCCTTTTATTTTTATTCTTTGGCCTTTTGTTTGTCTTGATATAGCGTGAAATACGTGCTTTACCTTTACCCTTTTCAAAGGGAGCTCTCCATTTTCAAATAAATCCTCCAAGTTCAAGTTTGTTTACAGACTTTTTTGTTTGTATGAGAAGAGATCCGAAGCATTTTAATTCAAATGGTAATAAACGATAAGTCCTTTCCCTTTCATTTTCTTAAAGAAAAATATTTATGCGGAGAGCATTTAAATCTCTGTGTATAATAATATTACTGGTAGGACAGAATTATAGTTTTTACATCTACCCCAACTCCTACGGTACGGTATCTTTTATTATTATTGAAAGTATACCGATTTTAAACAATATAGGTAGAATTAAAGATGAAATAGAATTTACATATTTTTTCATATTCTATACACTAATTACGCAAGTTGTATAATATCGTATGAAAATCCAGATCTTGAAATACAAACCTAAACGGTAGATATTGGTTTTTTCTACATGTTTATTCATGAGGAATTCTTACTTCATAAAAAAAGTAACGGTACACTTTGTAACATTAATGGCAATTTGCCATTGGCAAATACAAAGTTGTACTTGTATGTTGTCCGTTTTCATCAAGCTTCCTGTACACAAAAAAGATGATATTTTTGCTTTGCCTGTTAGAATTTGTGTCCTATTATTTTTAAAACAATTCTTTAGAGATAAGATGACTAATTTTAGACGTTGCGTTAGACCCTGATAATCCTTTGATTACGATAATTTTTAATTTTGATTAAAATGTGTGTGGTCAGAACCAGGCTTTAATGTTCTGCTGTTTTATTGTATAATTGGGATTATACAATAATATAATATGTATTTACAAATCTGTAGCGGTTTTACTTTACAAGTATTTAGTTTTAAATTTACTTTGATACAACCGTTTGTTTTATCTACTTATATTTACATCATACATAACTGCATTAACTGTAGAGGAATATTCTACGCGCTAAGAAACTCATTATGCATACATTACGACCTAATTAGTATGCGCCACCATGTTGAAAGATCACAAAAGAGCGAAAATTACTATACTAGCTCGTAACGCACGTACTGACAATATCATTTTAGAATTCTGTATCTTTATAATATGCAATAAAAAAGGGAACATTTGACATCTTGGGAAAAAGGACAAAAAACGATTCCACAACTCACACATCAGAGCACGGTTATCATCTTGCACCACCAGCAATGCAAACATGTAGATTTTATTTTCTCACACTTATTTTTTTTAAACTTGAATAAATAAAATAATGCAGGAAACATGATATGCATAATGTTCAATGTATATAAATGCATTATGCGTATATCATATCAAGTTTTACGCATAAATGTACTGGTGGCAACTCTAATCTATTAATTATGATGCGATACTTGCCTTCTCCGTATTTTATCAAAAGGATTTCTTTTTTAATGTCCGATTTAATCCGCCATCATAACACAGTCATCAAAGTCACAGTGCACCGCCTCCCATTTACGTGACAAGGAAAAAAGTGTAAAAACTGACGGCTTCTGGTATGAGCTTGATGGGGTTATCGTAAGTAGGAACAGGTTTAACAATCTCTCCTCCAAACGTGAGCAACTTGTAGTTCAAGGTATAATTTTTTTTTATTGTTTCATATTGCCCTTCTTAACTCATCTATTCATTTGAGTGTCCATTCATTTCTCTTTGGTCACATTTCCTCGTTAATATAGCATTTTTTTTATTGTATACAACGTTTTTACTGAGCAGTAGAACATTCAAAGAATGAAAGAGCATGTCCTTTTATCCAATACAAATAATATGCAAGTGATCCGCCCCCTTGTTCATTGCCAACATTAAAGCTTTGTATCAGCTTCCCTAATTTTCTGATGTTCGTTTGTTTTCCTTGATAAATGAGATGTTATTGATTCAAAAAATTTTCATAGCTGTCAAACCATTATAATGTTAAATTCAAAGGAAAACTTTGCATTTGAGATGCAAAAAGTCAAAACTGCACATGGCTTGGTTTGAATGTTACTAGTCGACATGTTGGAAAGCATTTCTTCAGACAGCATCAGCAATAGCAGTACTTTTAAATCCGCAGAAAGTATAAATCTCTTTTCAGGTGAGCAATATCGATTTCCTCTTCTTTAGACTGGCATTTCATCAGAAAAATGATTGACATATGTATGCATCCATAGATAATAAATAACAATAAAAAAGCAGGGAGGAATATAAGAATGGAAAGGGAAAAAATCTGTCAAGAATAAGAAGCACCAACAGCTCGCAACATAACAACAGACAGAGAGCTAAACATCATCTTTTTCTGAGGTCTCTAATATTTAATCGTAATCTTTATCAAACAAGAATGAACTCATTGTGGACAGTCATTATTCCACTGAACCATAAAATTACCATCATCGAGTAATCAGTCAATCATCTATCTGTGCTCTATTCTTTGGTCAGGACAGTCAATCAGAATCAGACAGTATGGAAGGTAAGGTGATTTTTACTGTTCTACCTGCAAATGCGGTAGGATAGTAGTTGCATGAATTGAGTGGGCTGTAAACTTTTAAATGAGATGCAGTAGAAGGAACATGTGTATATCATCATTATCTTCATTTCAGGTTATTAAAGACTCTCACTTGTTTGTTGACTAGGATAATAAAAATAGCGAAAAGAATGTGTGTAATAACAAAAGCAGGTTAGAAAAGGAGTCTGATGTGACGTGAGTAATGAAGATAAATATGTCCAAATGTTTAAGATGCTGAATGATTTAATGTATTATCTACCTGTTGATGTGCTCTTGCTGCCCGTATGAAATAATAATAATATCCCATCGCAGTGATTGACACATAATGCAATAAGTGAGCAGGTTGTGAAAGTATCGCATACTCACGTCATATGCATATAACGCGAATAAATAGATTTTCGCAATGTAATTGCACTACTTACATTTAATTAAGGAGTGTCCTAGTAAGAGGATTATAGATAGAAAGAGTTATTACAAGTTAATGCTTGCCAATATTACATTGCAAACCTGTCAGATAACAGGCGACCAGGTAGGTTGCACAATATTACGGACGTAAAATATGCGGAACTATAAGTATAAGTATACCTAAGAATTTGAGTATCACCGATATTTTATTTTCAAAGAAAGCTACTGGCAGACAAACCAAAAGTAAGCTTTTCGAATTGAAGAACAACTATAGTTGGCTAATGTACAGATAGAGGCTGTTTGAAGTTTCGTCCTAAAGTGTATTATAGTAAACAAAAACACAATTCATGTAATGAAGTTCATGTGTGCATAGTTGTCTCTTATTTGTCCTTTTTACCAGAGTAATTACAATGTGCAGTATTTTTCTAAGTAAGTATTACATGTGTACTTTACATTTTGCATTTGGAGATCAAATTCACGCTCAAATTTCTCAGCGGAGGTCCAAGCATTTTGGAAACGGCTCATTTGTATCGGCATTTTACCATTCGATTCGCTTTTGGGTGGTGGTGGGTGATCTTTGATCCATAGAAAAGACGGTTATATGGATATTATGCTTCACGTATGCGAGAAATAGTGTAGCTTATGTTTGTTCAACCCACTGTATAGGAAATATGCGATCATTCTTTCTAAAAACATCATATTATTACACACTAATATGTGTACATACATTATTTGTCAACGTGTGTACAATGACGACCCTATGCATCACTAAACCACAACGCAAAACGCAACCATACACAGTGGCTTTGCATAACATCGACTCGTTCCATTGTAATGTGTCAATCATGCACATTTTAACTTCATTAATCAGTTTACTAATTACTGATCCGCAAAAGAAATTCTGTAAACCTTTTTTACAGAAAATAATTTTTATGCAGCAATAATTAGTCAGACATTATTATGATGTAAGCTCAATTAACTTTTTACTTTTATGTCGAACGATCATACTAGAGCTTTTCAGATGACAAATTATTGTAATAGGAGAAATTATTACATAATTATTCGTTCGACCAGCCTAATTACAGTGGGTAGAGATCCCAAAAACATGCGCGTAGAGAAAGTTATAGCAAACACATTTTGGTTTCTAAACACGTACTGCGTACAAAGTACAAAAGTAATGTCATCATATTAGGCATAAAATGGTTTGATTTGCGCTCATTGCAGAAATATTTAAAAATGTATCATGTGCACATGTATATAGGGTAAATAGGAAGAGATAAGCCACTACAACGTTTTTTATTTTGCTATGGGTAAAAAAAGTAATTATAAATTCATAGAACGTTTTTATTTCATGATAGACAATCGACAAAACTAACTGCATACGGGTTGCAAGTGCTGTTAGATAAATGGATTTATGTGAAAAATATAATAATTTGTTCATTTTTTAAAAACAAGAATCATCGTCCAATGACACTTTGACGTTTGCAATTTGTGTACATTCCATATAGAATGCAATGTTACGCTTTTGAACTAAAATGCATGATTAATCAGGGGTGAAAGCTCCATGCAGCTAAGGAAAACAAAAAAAGTGTCATGAGCATTCGGTAAACTTTGTACAGTATTTTATGATTTCATTCATCAAAAACTTCAAACGTACATTTACCATTTGCCGGTGATTTGCAATACAAAATAGCCAAAGATTATCAGTTATCATACTTTTGATCGTTAAAATTAATTCGTAATGTGCTTGTTTTGCTGAAAAATACGAATTCAAATTTTATGTCAAATACGAAAAAATGAGACAAGACACCATTCTACATCCTTCTGTATGCAAACTCCGCGTCGCGAAGTCGTCAATGATTTCTAGTGAAGCGACACCAAGCAATTGGCGCATCTATAATAGAGATTTATGTCTATTGTGCCGTAATATGTACCTGTATTATGCTTTTATTTACGAAGGTTTTCCGTAGTTATCAAATTATTTATAAATTGAAGCAACCAGCTTACCCCAAACAACTGGGTATAGAACATCCTGCTACAGATCAATAACCTGGGTGTTTATTTAAGTAATATTTTGACCTTTATTTTGCAGAAAAAACCTTTGACCTTATATTTTAGACATTGTACAATTTATAAAACCATAAAAATTCTCCTAGCTTTGCTTAATAAAGGATATAACAGATTACTAATAGGTCAATACACAAATCCAGATCAATAATCACACCGAGGCCCCACTAAATCCACTAAAATTGATTTTTGATTTAGTCGCTGTTAAAAATATGTGCATTTTAAAGTTTTGCCATTCTCTTTTGAATACCTGGTTTAATGACTTTCCCCTATCCTGAGTAAATCATACTCAGCTTACTATTCACGTGGCAGTCAAATCTTAATTTTAAAAATTCACTTCTGTAACAGCGATTTTGAAATAAAATGAGTTTTGAAATAATACACTTGTTGTATCCGTACAGAGAACAGTTCACTGTTTTTCTCAAAACATTTCGACATTCCGGAGCTAACTCTGGAAAATTCTATTCTATGATTGACCTCGTCCTCGTGGGGCAGACACCAGGCGAGGCGGTGTTTTCATTTTCATAAAGCTTCTTATGCATGATCTCATTTATTTTACTCACAGACATTCAAAACAAACTTCAGTTGCCGATCACTAAATCGTCATAAGCAGATGACGTAAAGTAAAGATCCAATCATCTTTGCTCTTTAAAAAATATAAGATACGGATTCTCTCTCTTTTTCAAATCGTAAATCCTTTTATTCCGATGCATATAAGTACATTTATCCAATTTACTCCACTTATCTTACATGTAAGTAAATTCATTGTGTATGGACATCGTTCTAACCCATTTTGCTGTTTGCGTTCACGAAATAAAGCCAATGTAATATCATCAAAGATGACGGCGACTCATCTCCTTTACCCTTTTTGGTTTTGCTTGATTGAGTTTCTTAAACATGAGTTTTGCCAAGAAACTGGAGTCGTACGAGAGTAAAAGGACAGCGGTTCTAGCTCCAGAATGATATGATAATGTAATAATGCGTAACCCAACTAGTATGGTCGCAAGTAAATCTTTACCATAAGACTAAGTAAGCAGACTTAGCAGACCTGTAGAGACAACCAAATCGAAAGGGGTTACGTGATAACAAAAACGGCACAAGAAAATGTCCTTTCAGAGCAGCGGCTTATTATTCCTTTAACTTATTTTTAGTTTTTTAAAAAGTTCCTATTCATTAAATCGCGGTTATATTTTTTGTCGGCAACGAAAAAAAGATAATAAAAACACACATTCCAATTTTCGAAGATATTTGTAAAAGTTCATTCTTTTCTCCAATTTTAAAAAACATGGTTCGGCATGGTTGATCTTGTCCTTTCCGGGTGACTTAAAAAAATCACAGAAAGGATTGAAGACCACAATAAATTGGATAAAGAATATTTTGGAAAGAGTAAAAATGATGTTTAATGGTTTTGCTGTGTATTTGATCAAGACCTTTAAAAAACTGAGTGAGAGCGGCGGATATTCTCTATTCACTAGACCAGGTATCCATTACATGAAATCAAACAGACAGCCGAAGATGAAAAAGTTGGACATGATAATCATGTTTGATTTAGGGAAACTGAAATTTCCAGCCAACGGCTATATCATTATCAGTACAACAGCCAGCACCCACTTACCATGTAAATATGAGTTTGTAATAATGTGTAATATTTTTAAGAATGTGTTAATGCGAACCGGTAAATATATGGTGCATTCCCTACAATCTTGGGTAAATATGATGAAATCGTAAAAACGTTTATCTTGCCATGGTTGACCTAAACACCACAAAAGAAAGGAAAAAGGTAACAAGGTTGTCGATCAATGCTTGATTCATGCTTTTTATGGAAACGAGATAATAACGTTACGTCATATAAATCTTGAATAAAAAACTCTCTCATGCAGACTAAAGCAAACATATTTGCACCTGAGAAAGTGCTTTATGTTCAAATAAATGTACCGGTACCGTTAGTCATACACATGTGTACTTTATTATAATGCTAAGGAAAAACTGTATGAACCAGTTTTTATTGATAGAACCTTGAAATCTTCGTTCAAAGTGTTTAAACATTGACTAAGGCCAAGGCGTGCTTTCCTGTACTTGTCTGTCTTGCTTATTCAATCTGGGAAAAAGATTGTGTCTTCACTCTCCCCGTTTCTCACAAATTCACCAGAAATATTATTAGAGTTTCATCCAATCTGGTTCACAATAATTCATATTAGATGAGCAACACTAGCACAAAAAGTGGAATGGAAAACACGTTTTTTAAAGCTTTCCCTTTCCTTTTCATGAAGGACCTTGTTTGTTTGTAGTGTCAAAACCACAAACGAACAAAAAATCCATTTACCGTTCCTTTTTTTGCTCTAGCCGCTGAAGGTGAGAGTACAAAGTTGGAAAAAAGCCGCTCTCCAGGAAATGTGCTTCTTGATATAATGGGACATTTAAAATGAGACCCGCTACCTACCTGGTTTTGTTTAAATACACATGGGTGATTTACAGTTATTTCTCCGGTCTCATGTGATCTATCATTACTACGGTACTTTTAAACAAACCAACGAGGCCAATAAAAAATGAATGAATGTATGCTGCTGGAGATTTACAGTAAGTTTAGTTTAGTTGGTAGCATACGACCTGAGCACAAGAAATCCTGTTATTTGAGCAAATTACAGATAAACTCTATTTTTCAAGAACAGGTTTATATATATCCAACTGAAGATTTCAGTCAGTGTAATTGGATCTTATAATGGTCACATTAGGCATATGCTCAGCTCATAAAGATTTTCATGTGTGTCATTATAACAAAATTATACCAGTGTTCTGGTGCCATAAAGATTACTTTCCTCTCATTACTTCTACTACAATTATGTCACGCTTGTTTTTCACTTAACACATTGGTAAATGGCTAAAGATATAGTGAACTGGGTAGTTTATCTTTACCATGATTTCATACTTAGTTACAATTTTAAGACGCGCCATTAAAAGTGAGAAAATTTCTGTGTATTTTGGCAATTTAATACAATTTTCAATCATTCCAAAGTGTGTATACCCAGAATATTCAGTTAAACCTTTATTCAGCTTTATGAACACTTACGATGTACTTATTAGATGCATAAATTATGGATGAACCTCGATAAGACCCAGGTGGGCTATGGGTTATCAAAATTTTATTTTATCAAAGTCAGATTTCAAGCCGAAGAAGGAAGACGTCAAAATTGATAAAAATGATAATAAAAGGGGAAGAATCACATAACAATGCAAATGTATTCTTGTAGTAACATCAGTAATCACTGATCATAACAAACATTCGACTATTCCAATTTTCAATAACGAGGTGCTGGGTACAACACAAAACTACAAGAACATGGACGAACCCTTTCAACTTTTAATCAGCAGCAGATCACCTATTTTTAATGGAACGAGGTTTAAATTATAGGTATAATACTTTCCCCATTAAATCTGCAGTGTGTACTTTTACTTCTGCTGTATGAAATATTTTCTTTTACTTTACAAATATGATGAATATTTTTGCCAGTTCATGGAAGACAACTTTGTAACATTTTTTTTAGTTCATGGGGTATTTAACCTATAGAAATAAGATGTATCATTGAGAACATTAATTTCTTGAAATCTTCGTTTCTACCTCCTGTAAAAGAAATCATGTCGTCACCCGAGCAAGTGTTCTTGTATCTCTTTGCGTTCCATTGAATTTCATCAATATGTACTTCATACTTAAACATGCTTGTGGTTCATGTATAAGGTTGAACTACAAAATTTGCATACAATAATATGTGAGATTTATATGGACCAAGAATTGGAACTTTTGAAATGTACTTTATCACCTTTTTGTGAATAATTTACATTTACTTTACATGAAGTGAACATCTGTGCTTGGGTTCAATTGTACAGTGATAGAAAGATGTCAGAAAGCACACACTACTACTACTAAGTTTTAGCGTAATACTTCATTCTTTCTTAGTAATTATTCTGTGGTCATGAGTCATAAGTACAAATACTGCATAAACTGTATAGGTAATTAAAAATATCACATATGCATTGTACCCTCCAATAACCTCGATCAAACTTGAGCCCTCAGTTCTTGATTAAATCTCAACTTTATCTTGTTTATAAAAATAAAGAATTATACGATACCGTGTGTACAAATTCATATTCGTCGATACTGCGATGAGTTGCATTTCGGATTTAAAGAACCTGTTGTAAGCCATAGCTAAATGGAAATGCATATCAAGCAAAGATAAAAAATATTTTAATCAATGAGCTTCCTGTTTTTGTCTTCATTCTTCAATTTAAGAACGGAACTGAGTATTTGAATGTGATGACAGGATAGGATTAAATAAGCTTGTTCCGGAAACGGAAACTTGATTTCACGCTTGCAAATTGTTTACTTTGTTTGATCATAGAAATGAATTAACTAAATGCTCATCGAAAGCATTAGTCAGTCGTAAAGCATTTTTACAATTTGCACTTGCACTCACTAAAGTGCATTGGCTTGTTAAAAAAGAGGTATTTAACCGTTTGAGATTAATAGCCATATATGATCAGAGACGTCTTTAATTCCCCATATCTTTCGATGTATAATATTGGCAGCTTGAATATTTCCTCGACAGATGCGACGATACAATCTTCCAAGTCTAATACACTTTACTATAATTCGAGCATACTGCACTTACTTTATACGTAACGTCGTTTTGAACAATTGAATGGTTCCATTAACCGTTACCTATTATGCCCCATTTATCTTGTTGTTACAATGACGGCATGCTTGCATCCGCCTGCAACTCATGCACCATACTTCACTTTCATCATCAGATCAAAGAAAAACATGATGATGCATCGATGCATGGTAAATGGTACAAAAACAGCTTCAGGATCACGAAACTGGCAGCCAGCAAAAAAGACTTGCAACGTAATCGCGATGATTGATAGAAATGGGGGAGGCTTGAGTCCATGCCTAATTGGACTGACCAGGTGAAACCGCTGATGATCACTGATACATAATCTACAATAATTTCATCCATTTGAAAGCAATATACGCACTAATACTGTATCATCAGCGAAACCGGCAACAAAATTTCTTAGTAGTAGTGGCATGGATTGATGTAAATTTATAGCTAATAGATCAGTAGATCACCCTCTTTGAGTCCTTTGTTCACGTAATGTTACTTCCAAGTAAGTTTACGTAATAGGCTTATGAAGCGTTGCTCCCTTTTTCTGATCACCTTGCATTTCCATTGCTATTATTTTAAGGTATTCATTAACCTGCAAAAGTGCGCTTTAAAGTGCATCAGACAGTTTGTTTCAACGATAGTGGCAAGCATGGTAATGGCCGGCAAATGAAATCAACGTAAACAAAAAGATCAAGTTTTGAGAAACGGGTAAAAGGGTGCAAGAGTGAGCACCTACTGCACTTGGTATTTTGAAAAGATAAAATAAATGGGATTTCAAAAATGAGTTCTTGTAATCTGTCTAAACTGTATAAATATTTTATCTCCAGCTGCATTAAGCTTGTAATAAATTTAGAGCAATGTACTAATCGGATATCGTTGAATTCAGTTTTAGATGCATTTTAAAATATTTTATCACGTTAACAAAGATTAGGGAAGATGCAGCTGGAAAAAAGATGTAGGTATATAACAGGCTTTTGGTGGTAGTCTGTTATCCACCGACATGGCACCAGAAACAATTATATGACATTGTCCTACTATTATACTATAGAATATACATTTACTTCGATTATGTGAATAGCAAGTGTAATATGTCTTTTATCTCAAAAACCACTCACAAATTTTGTTCCTTTTACCTGTTTTTCCATAAATGTAATATTTATTATGAAGCTAGATACTACTGCATTCTTAGAATTGAAGATATTGTGGAACAAAAACATTATTGTTATTACAAATATTTTGTGACAATGCAAATACAAAGCAAGTCCTAAGCATTTTCGTTTTCATATATTATTTTTAATTTAAATCAAATAAAGCATTCATTCATTCGCTCATCGGAAGAGATGGAAAGTGCACGCACACTTCATGTGTTTATGCTTATCCATGATCTTCTGTGTTAATTGTTAGTCTTCAGTCACTCGGTTTGTGCAACTTTTCAATTTCTCTTGTGCTACACTCAATTCTCCCAACTCATCTTAGCTCAATAAATTTAAAAAAGTAATATTTTGTATGTTTTTATCTACGGATCCATCCCCCTTGTCACTCTCTCTGACACATAATCTCTCGGTAATATCGCCTTCGTCATCGTGGGTGCGTGCGTGCTTTCTGTAGGATGTTGTTGAGGACAGGTGATGGTAATCCCAAGAGAATGATCTGTTGTTGGTGGTTGTGTTGTTTGAATGATAAGGATGAGTATGATAACAACTGAAGATGAAATGCAGTAAGTTTATATGCTTCTCTAATTCCAAACTTTTCAATATATACTTGTCATTTGTACAAGCCAAGGTATTATCCTAATCACCACATAGAAGCCTTATAACAACCCGCTACGATTAACAGAAGGACACACCTTTTTATTTAATTACTTCGAGTAAGAGGGTCACGATTTATTTCCATATTTTGTCTAGTAGGTTCTTAGGATCGCGACTCAGATTTAATGAAAATGTTCATTTCTGCCATTAGCGTATGAATAAACTCGCGCATCATCAAACTCAATGACAGTGTTTATTTAAGCGATCGAAAAATTAATAGAAGTAACCTGAACAAGAAATTGTAATACTTATCTGCATTATACGCACTCGTGTATTTTAAAACATTTACAGATATATGTGAGCTGAGCCTGCGTTCTAATCATTTATCAGCGTATTGTAAAGAGACACTGTAAAGTTGCTTTCAATAAAGAAATTTTACGGAACTGATAATTTCGCCCCAACTGGTCAAGAATGAAACAAATTCTCCAAATTCATCAATACAATAATGCAAAGTTTAAATTTGTGCACCGCCTGGCTTGGTTGCACCCGAGAATCGTGGTGTCACTTCGCACTTGTTCGTGTTTACTTATTTATGTTTAAAGTACACGATATGTCATGATATGATAACGAAAAATGTTGCATAATGGTTTCAATGCAGGATAAGCCAGACAGCAGTACCGACAGGCGTAACGAAAGGAGTTAACAGTAAATTACTGTATGACTGAAAAACCATGAACTGGCGAGCATACAATCTGTGCCGAGAATAAAGAGAGACGGAGAAAAAGTGGAGACAGCGGACCTAGTATCTACATTTTTCATTTCATTATTATGCAAGTAAACAAGTTGTAATTTATAATCACAGTCCACGACAAGGCGACA
Source organism: Willowsia nigromaculata (assembly GCA_034700605.1). Classification (NCBI taxonomy): domain Eukaryota; kingdom Metazoa; phylum Arthropoda; class Collembola; order Entomobryomorpha; family Entomobryidae; genus Willowsia; species Willowsia nigromaculata. The sequence continues at coordinate 13,015 of JAQIXX010001295.1, forward strand.
AAAGAAAAATACACAAAGATATAGCAAATAAATGAGAAAATGATGCATGCAATATGTATTTTCCAGCCTTCTGAGTACATTTAAAATGAATCTCAAATTAGAATTAGACGACAGGTCATGACAAATCATTCGGAACAAAAAAGGATGATTCATGAGAAAAACATATTTACACAGAGCAGTGTTTTCCAGAGTGAAGCTCTGGAAGGGAAAAGAATTTCACTTCCCAGAGGAATATTTTACATGAGTGTTTTTTTCTTCCAAAACTACACAATTATTTACTACAGTCCAGTTAGATTGTCTTTTTATGTGAATGGCTTCTACAACAATATTGCACCTTGGAGAGCAATATGTGATGCGTATTCACTTATACCCTATTTCACATAAATTTCCTTTTTTGAACAGGGAAAGGGGTAAACTATTTAGATAAATGTGCATAATGCGTATCTTGTAGAATGCATTTAAGAAGTTGATGATGGACCCATACAGGTATAATTGGATGAATACAAAAGAAACGATGAGGAGGCGGAGGCGAACGCGAACGCGAGCTACACAAGCATTAAAGGTGAGAAAGCATATGTTACATTCTCATAAAATCCATTTATAACGCCTTTTCCTTCACCAGATAATAATATATATTTTAGTGCAATAATCATAGGAGGAACTGTGTGCTATGGGGCTATGTTTGAGAGAAGAACAAGCCGACGTCGACGACGATGAAGCTGAAAAACAATATACAATTTTTTTTCTCTTGTTTCTTTAAATTTGAGTTATGAAATTGAAGGTGTCGGTTTGTAATTTAGCTGTAATGATGCATGTTCATCGAATGCTTTGTAATAATCAAGAGCGAAAGGGTGAAGAGAACGAGCCAAAAGCTCAGCATGTACCATACTTGATGATGATGATGCATACCTGCCTCCACGCCTTTAGGACTGCGTTTGCCCAAAGGGCTCTTCCTACTCCAACTGCCCCTGCATTTCCATCATGCTTGTTTTTGCGCATAGATATAAGACCAACAGTAACTACGAAAGCTCTAGACAAAACAAGGAGGCCGGCTCATCATAATTTACTTGCTGCTTACTTCCCTTTCTGTTTAATTTTTTCAGGGAAAATGTACACATGGGAGCAGAAATAATTTGGTTGTTAAAAGATTCGGTCCGGTAAGGTACTGAATTGCGTGGTTTGGAAAGATGACGATATGATGTGATCTCACCCAATATAATCTCGCAATATGCTCCTATAGAACGCGAGCGCATCTTGTATTGCACCTTCTCGTTACATCATACTTTAGTGCGGAGTAATCCGAGAGGAAAACACTTCTGCCCTCTTGTTCTCCCTCAGCTCTCTCCATCATTTGAACAACATCACTTAAAAACATGCTATTACGTTACAAACTAAGCACTTCAGTAATCATTTTTTTGTTCTTTCACTTTCTTTCTGTGTACTTAACACGGGTTATTATTACCTGCACCAGCAGCTTTTAACCTTAACCTTTATCATCATTCATGAGCTTGACGATATTTTGTATGGACACATTATGGATATGCTTCCATTATTACAACCATCCGTCCGTTACAGTTTTGTTAACTTTTTCACGTTTATTTATTAGCAGCTCATCAGCGGGAGGATATATAGCAAGATCCATCCTAAGCCATTGAAACATCATATTGCATAGCACGCAGCCGATGCCCATAAAACACGGAACTTGAAGGGAAATGGAATGGGGAAAGAGTAAAACTGAATCAATAGGTGAAATGATCATTTTAAAACAATCGGCATACATATCAATACATCTGTGGACATCAGGGAAGCTTGCCATCATACGCATGGGTGCTAGAGCCATGACTAAATTAAGATTTTTTTGGGGAAAATATATACAATTGGTACGAATGTTGGTTTCTTGATGCACATCAGCTATGTGTAAAGTGCGTATGTCGATTGTGGAGAAAAGGCAGGCAGCACATAAACGGGTAATAAAATCTACTGGAAGCTGCATTTCAAACAGCGGGCGTGTGTCTCTGTGTTACCCGAGGATGAGGTGAATGGTAAATATGTACAACTGTTTTACAAGATGAAACATGCTTTTAATGATTATTAAGTAAGTTTGAAATGCTCTCCTGTCTAAAATAAATGAGCTTGTGTTGTTTATGTTTACAACATTATCATCGGTATTCTTGCGCTTGCATGGCATATATATTTCTTAGAAAAGTATGGTTGGGTGGCTTGTGTGCAGCAACATATTAGCGTAATCTGAATCCACATGATGCTTTTACAGTGTAATGTGACTTTTTTGGGCATGGTTGCTTGCAGAAGTTGTAGAAAAACGTGTGTCCATAATTTGAATGTTTACATGTTGTTCTACTCATTAGCTCTGGCACCTACAAACAAAAGGAGAACACACGGAGGAATGCTTCCGGGAACACTTTTTCGAACCTAATTTATTGTTAAACCGGAGCAAACTTCATGGTCATGACTAGTGTCGTTGGAATTTCAACGAGGTTCATGGGCATGACTTTACTTCACACTTTACTACCTATTTATATTCCTATGCACATTGCTCAATTCAATCATATATGTGTCCTTATTACGTAGCTTTCATTTAGACCAACAAAATTCATCACGATAATGGCATGTAAAAGCGTAGTTGGTAGTATACCGCATGACACTTTACTTTTAAATATGGAGAAAGGATAAAAGCGCAACAGGCAAAGAAATGTCTGTTATAATATGCTCAAAGGGAAGGTCTCCACCCATGATATTCCTTTCCTCTGTCCTCTGCTTACAAGTAGCTTAACTTCCGTGTTCAAATCTGACATACTGTTTCAGTATTACATTACGCACAAAGAGACATCAACAATCATCGTCTTATCCTGAACTTGTTGTTGTGCATTGTGCAAGCAGCTTCGTCGTATTTTAACTTGTAATGAGTAGCAGATGTTCCTTCATCTTCAGTCATTTTTCTTCACACCTCTTATTGTGTTCGGGCATTAAAGTTTATATAGGTATAAAGACACAAAGACAGATATTTTGGTTTGAATTGCATCACCAAATTCCATATTAATGTGTCGCGTGCCATTCGTAGTGATGTAGTAGTAACTTATATCCATCACATTTAAAAGCCCTATTATTTCCTGTCCACAACACTTGAATAGTGACTACTACAAACATGAGATGTGTTCAAAAAGAAAGGTTTACGTTTGCTGTTAAAGTATTCGATAACACATCTGCTGTTTACGATTTTTTTGAAAGAAAAGTTTAAAAAAAATCATAGCTCTATACAATGGAATAACATAAGATTCGGCGTAGAATGAAATCTGGGTAGGGCCTGCCCTGCGCAAAAATAATATATGTACCTATGTACATACATATACATATATCATATCATGGCACAGACTTGCTTGCTTTTGCTATGTTAATGTAACATGTTCATACTACTTTAGTCATCACTTAGCTTTCTTTTTATGAAGTATCTGAAATACGTAGTTGAAGAGTGATGATGAAAGTTACGAAAGAACTTTATAGAGATTGGAAGGTCTATAAAACTCTATTCTTTACAATAATATATTTTTAAGTTAAGATATGCGTGCTTCCTGGCTTAATACCTAATATGTTCGTTCATATCTGTACTCCGTTATACTTTATATCTGCACTATTCATTAACCGTTATATCACCTAAATGTTGGCGGTTAATTTACTTATACGTCTTCGTTGTTAATTTTTTAATATAACGTGTGATTAAACAGAAAACATCTATAAAATGTCAAATGTTCGTCTAGATTTTTCTATTACTTCGCTAACTTGATCATGTTAGCTTAAAAATTTATTAGGTACATGCTTTCTATGCGATTGTATTTGCGACATTTGCTTTTACTTCTGTAAATAAATCCTCATCGTAATGTTGCAACACACTTTGTCATTTATTCAGAATAAGAAAATATTGTCATGCAGGAACAATCGAATAATGAACGAGCAGACAACAAGCACGTGCCACCTGGACAAACAGAAGCATGAAATGGGTGACAATTTTTTTGTAACGGTCAATGCGCAATCCTACGCATAATACTATATTTATATTAACTTATTCGATTTAAAGTTCAAAGTAGGTAGGTACCCCTATAGGGTCTATGATGAGTTGTATGATGAAGTATACACGTAAATATATTGAGGTTTACCGAACCCACTTATAATTTGCGGTTGGTCAATAACTTGATATAATTTTGATTTCATTACAGCCTGCATCTGGACACTACGACCCACGACGCGCCAAACTTCTAAGAAAGTGTTTAGACGATTATTTACAAGATATTTCTGGCGTAGTTCTTGTTATTGCAAATTTAGAAACAGAATGATCTGGAATTTCCTGGTCATTTACTCATACTATACAAGTACATAAAACTCTAGAATTTCATATTTCATACTCATTTGCCTTTATTATCTGGAATTATGACGTATCATTCCATGAAAAATCGAAATTAGGATCTTCTCCATCATACAGATATCAGAAGAAGTTATCAAAAATAAAAGGGTTGTTATCACACAGGATGAATTTTTGCTCAGGTGTGTGTATGTAGGTATCGGAATGTAAATTCATTGTTGTTAACGATCATACTCCATTTATGAAGGTGTTCCACAAGCTGCAAGCCGTATCATAAAGCTCCGTTCCACAAAATATTTCGCAACAGTTCTTTGTAACGTTGATCGTTCTTCTGGAATGTACTATTAACATTTAACATTTGCCTTCATTATATACTGTTAATATAGATAAAGGATCGGATTCATTCAGAAATTCAGAGTATGGGGTACAAAAAGTAATTGTATGTATCGTAACAGTTATCAGCATAAATAAATTTTGTAGTACACCCATTACTGTATACAGATACGATGTTATGAAAATTAGAAAAGTCTTTTTCCACGGAATTGTCTTCGTCAAAATTTGTTTTTCTTGTTTTGCAGGGGAAATGTTCTTTTAGCTTTACAATGTCCTGATTTTTATTTATATGTAAGTTATGCGTCCGAGTAACGCTCCGAGTACTTGAAAGGAAGCATGTGTTTAACAATTCAAGATAAAGCCAAGATTAGACACAAAACGCATTTGTTCATGTTTTCTTTTAATCTCTTGTCTATTTCCATGTACATATTTTGCTATGTCAATGACCAGCGAGCATTCCCCATGTCGAGTGGTAATGACAAGTAAGGTGCATGAATAATTACTTGTGATTTTCTGTATGAACTTACCATGACTCAAGACATATCTGAATCACTGATCATTCATTGTTGCATTGTTTACTTGCTTATTTTTATCGACGGCACTAGTTCAAACTTTGCACTTCACAATTCGACTCAATAATTTTTTGACCTCGCTCCCGGCAAATACATAAACAAAAGTGATCAATGAACAAAAGTACCTTAAACAAAAACTATATTAGCACGAATGAGTTATTTGCAAACAAGCTGAAACAAAGTAATAAAACTTTTGAACAATAGCTTGTCATTAATTTTTAGGAACTGGAATGTCTCTGAATTTTTCGAAAAAGTTTATCAAATTTATTTTAGACAAATATAAGAATGTGCTTTACATTTTTTTCTTACTGCATCAATATGTTTTCACAAATCAACTTATTGCTGATGGTGAAATTCATCATCTAATTTTTAAACTTACACTCACACTACTCATCATATCAATGAACCAAATATGATTAAACGTTACCGTTTGGTTGCGTTGAGCATATTATGCAATCATTGATGAGTTTGAGTATGCATCCCTCTTACATACATTACGCAAAGCAATGGCTCTAGGAATAGATGATTTTCATTTTGTCAAAAGGGTTTAGCAAATTTAGCCGCACACCTGCGAATAATGTCTGTCAATTCTTCGGAAATGCTGGAAATCTACAAATTGTTAATCACTATAATGTACGGCCATACTACCTAAAAGGTTAACAGCATATCTGATTCATATCGCATTTGTTTGGTAGAAAGGTAAATTGGTCCAAAACTATCCAGGTGGGTGCTAAAAGTCAGTGCTTTTGATTACTTTTACTTGATTATAGTCAACCCATGTCATCTCTTAAAGTATAATCAGAACACACAAGTGCTCATTTGCGTTTCAAATCAAAAACCTCATATCTCTCTCTTTCTCTCTTTTTCCTTTCAGATTTTTTCGCCAGCAAAAACAAACTCCGTATTTCAGCCAGCATATTTTGTCAAAGTTTTCATTTCACTTTCAGATGCTTTCAATGCGATCATATATTTAATATTTCAATATGTTCAATCTACGATGCATGTCTTGGACAATTTTTCAAGGGGGAAACTAAGATCACCACCCACATTATGTCTCGAGGCAAAAATGAGCAGAGATATTATTAAGTTTAAAGGTTTCAGGAAGTACAATTAAAGGTAAAATGTGCACATGGAATGTCAATAAGATGCACTGAACTTAAGAAATTATTATGCCTATACATATTTTCGAAGTTCTCCTCAAGCCCTTCATATTGAAATCGAATCCAAACGCTTCAGCACAGGTACTTCAGTTAGTTAGCTAGTAGTAGGTAATAAGAAGCCTAAAAATATTAACTTATACGAACGAACGTTGCACAACTGATGAACAAACAAATAGCTAAATAAAGCTTCTTTTTTTTCAAAGAATAGCTTTAGAGGAGGGTCGAAAATAAAATTCCATCAGGTACATTTTTTATTCTCAAAAAGCCATTGAATTACATTGTCCCGTCGTTCTTCTTCATTGAGACGTGGTGCATTTTTTGGCCAGATCAAAAGTACACAGTGGAAATGGAGTATCAGCTTCGTAAGCCTCCTTTTGCAATGTTTTTGTTTGGTTGTTGATTTGTACTTGTATTAAGTAGTTTTCCTCCATTCAATCAAATCAAAGCACTACCTTTTACTCTGTAGTACCCCCTTTCCAAGCCCTTTACACTATTCAGGGAGAGGGCAGGATTCCTTGTAAATAAAACCAATTCTCAGATGAAAATCCATGAAAGGCATTGTGTACGAAATGATGATAGAAACGACAGCGAGAGTTAAAAGGCCAAGAAGAAGTAGCTGACAGGAATTCCTGAAGAAAGGGACTTACAAAAGGGTTAGGACATATAACGTAACCCCATCAGTTTTACAAATAATAAGCGCAGTTGTCCTGTGGCAAGTAACGACAAGGTGAATATTGCCTTGCGCGCTATGCTGACAATGATAACAATAGAAAGAAATCCCTGAATGAAAGTTACATGAACGCTCGTTGAGTTCAAAATATGGAGTTACATTAGACATTCGTGTACGACAGGAGTATTCAGGCAACATCGCAATGCGATGATTTTGGTCAACCATGAATAAAAAGCACTACTAAAAAAATCCTAAAAGCCCATCTGAATTCTTAAAAATCAAAAATCACACATGCCTATGTAAAGAGTAGGGAGACCACTTTGTATCGTAAATGGACGAGTACTAGTTAAATGCAACCGGTACTGGGACATGATTTGGAATTACGAACCTAAATTAAACGATAAATGATATCTTAAATAGCTAGTCCCAAAGTCCCAGAATATCATATCATGTCATAGTTATTGCAAAGTTCTGAGACGAGGCAAAATGTGTTGTTATACATGAGTTTATTGACACGGGTTTGCCAAGTACTTGCAACAAAAGGATTTTTCTATTGTTTTCCTCCAAAAAGTATGGTATAGCGTTGTTTTATGTCCCAGATAAGATTGGAAATTTTCAGTTTGAGCAGCAATCAGAAATTTTCCACTGCATGGAGAAGGTCAGCCGCAGCCAATGAAAGTGAGTTTAGTTGCAAAAATTTTGCGCAAACCAGAAATGCGCAAGTGAAACATCATCGTGGACTTGCAAAATTACTGCGAAAGTCCGTGGTATGATATTTAATCCGTAATATTGTCAGTAAAATCAAAGATAATGTAGAAACGGTTTCAAATCTTGCTTTTGTTAAAGCTAACAATTTCCAAACAGTGCATTGCTTATTTTATTGCCCAACAGTCCAATTTGACTACTGCGCCTACTTCTTGAAGCATTATGCTTTTGTATCTGTCATGGTTTGCATACGAGATTCTCGGCATATTAAACAAGATCTCAACTCATTCGTCATTTATTTCGACAGTAGGCTTACCTACCTTTCTACCTGTCTTTGATATTAATTCAGAAATATTGATTTTACCGTGTAATTTTCCACTAATACCATTTTCATTTTATAAAATTAAATTACTTTGCATAGTTCAGCCTCTACTGGCTCATATTCTCCACGTCACTCGATGCAGCAGGTTACTTAGATTTTACATATCAAAACTTGCATCTTCCATATATCCATAATGTCATCTGTAATCTGTAAAGTCGTTTCAAAACCAACCTGGGCAGGCAATGCAAGTATCGAATCCTTTAACTAGTTTCATTTCGATCACATTACTCTTTTTTTGATAAAGACATTTAGTTAATTAATATTTTCAGGTGACTATAAACTCGTCATCTCAAAATTTCTTTCTTAAACCGAATGATTTTACCATCATGTACCTGAAACAACCTGCGACCTGATACAACCTATTTTCGTATTTGACTAAGAATTCCAATATTTCAGTGTGCGAGAAGTTACTTTCAGTTTTTGTCATTCCAAAAATGTTACGAATCCTATAAATAATATACATACATAGGTAGATTATATATTATCTTATGAAGGAATTTGTACCTGCTAATGTGTAATGCAAGCATGAACACTTGACTGATCCAATTTTACAAATTTAAACAGCAACCAAACAAAATGAAAAAAATCTAGCCAGTTTGCTGCTGATTGCAAAGAAATAGAATTGCCTTTATTTATGCTGAAGGAATGTTACAAAACAGCAGTAGTGAACGACGCCAAAGGCACTTGTGTCGGCTCAGTGAAATTAAGGGAAACATTTTGTTCCCTTCCTAATGTCAAAGAAGATGAAAGTCTACATGGCCTCTATACAAATGAACATGATATACCATACCCACTACATTATACACAGTTTTTTCCCATATTAACAACCTGCAATGCAATAAATATAATATGTACAAAACCCAAAAACTTCGCATCTTTGATGATCCAAAGTGTTTTTGTAAATCAAAAAACGTCAGGTTGTTGTTGTCGGTCGAACATCAGAAGATGGAACTGTACCTAAGTGTGTCTCATACATTAACAAAATTCAAGAGGATCAACAAACTTGAAAAGAGGATGATAATAACATTATGAATGTTTGCGCACTAGCGACAAAGAAAAAAAATCTGCTTATGATTATTTCCATACTCTCATCTCAGGTATTTCTCTGCTTCTTGAGTATAATCCTCTTTTCGCTTCGAAGGCTACTCTCAAAGATTCTTGCAGTTTGTTAAATACACAGTTAAAAAGGTACATACTAAACACAACATAAAGTACACATTGTGCGTATAATGTGAATTTAAACTTTTTAACTATGCTATGACGTGTATTGAGTTTCATTTCGTATATTGAATTATTAAAAATTATTACCATTAACAAATTTAAGATAGCAATGCCTTTTGAAGGACTTTGGAATCACAAATAGGTATACAAGGTTTTGATGCAAGTACAAAGTACCTTTAAAATACGTAAGCATTTTCGCATACAAACGGTTCTAAAATGAACAAAATTATTGGTCAATAGCAAACTAAATACGTGTAACAGACAAATAGAAATACCAGAAGATCGTAATACGAAAGTTGCATCTTGCTTACGCTATAATAAAATGAAAAACAAGCTTATTGTGTGACCACGTCATCATTTCTAACACATTTGTAGCGGCTCCATCACCCTCTGGAGAGTATGCATCTCATCAATTATAGAAAATGTGTAATTTTTATTCAGACTCTAATGCTACATTTTATATTACAAATTATACAGTTTATCTGGAGGTTGTGTGCATCTGCACGTAGACACTTTATAAACTCATTTGTACTGTTAGATATACATTGATTTGCATTAACATATAGCACAATTTGATTACTTGATATGATGCTAGTGATTTTGAACTTACCTGTAGTATCAAAAATTCAAAAGAAATCTCATAAATAAAAAACATTTTATCTGCCTGTTTCTTCATCATTTTATTTTTCAATGGTAATACGACTATCCTATTTGTCAACGGCGACGTCATCTTATGCATTCCTAGAAAGTAAAATTACTGTATGTTAGCATATATAGTACAAAGTACAGAGGTCCATTTTTTATAATATGCAAATGAAAAACGACAAAACACAAAGCCTTACAACATTATGTTGAGCATTGTCATATTGTAAATTTCCCTGAATAATATAATGCGTGTAAACTTGCCAGTAGGCACGTTATGTAGATTAGAATGAAGAGATAAAACTGGAAATATCTGCTATAAAATATTTAGGGTTACGCAATTTTAACTCTACCACGTACTTATCTTTATCCTTAACTTTTACCACCGCATCGCTGCTGACAAAAAATCAAAGGCTGCACCGCCTACAATTACAAAGACGACATGAATGATCATGTAGCCAACGTTTTAGAATAAGGTGGTTTGGTTGTTTCTAAGAGGCAGATCATGCAATGAGTCTGGGTGGCTGGGTTGCTGTAAAAGACTGATGATTTTATGATTTGACATAATCTTTGATCATTAAACTGCTCTGGAACACCGAATCACTCGCTTTTTCCACACCATTGTCAGAAATCAGAAGTAGCAGCAGGCAGACGGATATTGTAGAGATAAGGAATATAATAAAAATAGAAAGATCGACTCCAGTTTAGTCAACGACTCAACGAGTTAAACATTCTTACTAATGAATCATCATGTACACTCATGTATCATCATCAAGGATAAAGCAAACATGTGACGCGTAATTTTATAGAGGAGAAATTAAATTCGTCAAAAATTTTAGGTGCTGGACAAAAAGTATGATATGCGTAAGAGTAAAAGGGGTAAAATTAACACGTACTGTTGTTACTCATTGTTAATGCTCTCCTGTACTTACATAAGGTGTGCGTGTAAAGCAAAGTGTACACTGCCTGAAGCACACCCGTTTAACTTAGCCAAGTATTATTGCTAGTCAGCAACAACACCAAAAAATGCAAGATAATCTGGAAATTGGGAAACGACTTGTTTAGTGTGCTTCATTCATAGCTTTTCAATGTGTTTCAATCGTTAAAATTAATACTCGGGTTATATAGCAGCTGTGCGTTTAATTTTTTGAAGGGTTACTTTGTTTTGTGTTATCTTATTTATCAGTCAGTATAGAAGCACCGGGCAAGCACGATTGCACCGGTGCATGAATTCATGTGTTCTTTTTTTTGGTATATGGCATTGCATAAAACATGCAGCACAGAACAACGATATATTCTGTAGCTCGCTCCGAATTTTCAAAGATGATATTGACGATGCAGATGTGGAATAGCATTTAACCGCATAAAATGTGTATCTGTTAAAGAAATCTCCGAAAAACAGGGAGATCCAATGTACTTACTTTGTAACGACAGAGGCGACAGTTGCTTGCGTAATTGGAAATGTATCCGAAGTAAACAATGTAAATAGGTGCACAGACAGAATCTGTTGTGGCACTGAGGATCTTTGACAAAGAGTCGTCAGTGTAATATGCGGTTTCATCGTAATTTCCCAATTTTGTTATTGATAATGATGAGCTCATGTAAACTGAGAATGAGCAACGTAACAAATAAAATGCAAACGGCTAAATGCATCTGAAGATGAAGGCTTTGAAAATCAATAAGTTTTTATCAGTAATAAGGAATCTGGGATCATTCATATTCTGAGCTCTTTGAAAGAAACACTGAAACGATTTTACATTTGATTTTCTGCATTCTGGCAATTTTCCTACAAATTTTAAAAACTATGGATTCTACTTGTTAGAGGCATGATTGTAATGGAGTCTCCGAGTCCGACAAACTAATGTATGTAGACAACGAAAGTAAAGTAACTTGGTTTTGAAGCAAGTATGGAGGTACATCATAGAAACAGATACATGCAAAGATAATAAAAAGGTACGTATTTAGGAAGATAGGTTTCCTGATCTTTACTGTACAAAAAGATGAATCCTCTGATCATCTATTGATCTTCTGATCCCGACGACCCTACTCCATGAATGTCATATCTGTAACATGATGAGTTTGTCAAAAATATAATGGGCATGATATAACCTGTGTATATTCAATAGCTAGCCCTGAACCTGCAGTACAGTGTGTTCTATCAGGTAAGGTAAGCATCTTGCATAATAATCATAATATCCGTCTCCTATTCTTCTCCAAACGAGTTGCGTACTCATACACTGGATGCGTGATTGTGAGAGAAATGAAACAGCTACAGTGGGGCAGCAGGTAGATTTTGTTTCTTGATTGGATCAAAGATTTAGTTTACTTATCAGCTTGTACATCAGGGACGAGTAAGCTTAAAAGTGAGAAATAATATGTTCATGTGACATTTACAAAGGTCATCTTGTTAGTAATCTGTAATCTGAGAGAGAGACACAAAATGGTACAAAAATGAGATAAGTTTTGTTTCATGCTTATGCACTGTCCCACCAAGTTGTTCGCCTTTGTATAGATGGAAGGACAGTTTGAAATCGAAAGCTAAATGCAGCCAGTCTAAATTGCGAATTCTCAGCGAAAGTCGGCAAGTAGAGCAATTGGCTGGAGTATTGAATTTCACTGTCTCAAAGTCGTCGTCGAATAGGATACTTTTATCATAATATCGTCGCAACGATGACCAAAAGAAAATGTGTTTTTTGCCTTGCGTCGCAGTTGTTTTGGGTGTCTCAATGACAAAGCAAGTTCTGGAATTTAATATAAAAGTAGCTACCTCTGCTGCCGGTTCTTGTATTGTTGTATTAATCATCTTTACTTGACTTGACCTTTTCATTGTAAACCATCATGTACGCAGTTGAAGAAGGATGGCGATATAAAAACCTTGACATGATTTCCCTTGTCTGCTTTTTATCTGGAATAAAAAATCTGTCATTCATTTTCTGTCATCAGATTTTTATATAATATTTCAAACTTTAATACGGAAGGATGACATGGTTTTTATGCTGTGCTCACCCTTTCCCTACATACTCGTTTGAGGTGTTGACAAGGTTTGGTTGTCATTATTTTGATTATGATCAAATTCAACTACTGGGCAAGTATACATATCAGAGTTCTGTATCACATCATTTATTTTCGTTTCAAGAATCCACTACTACTGATGATTATTATGTACATAACACACAGTTACATAACCAACAACAATCAACATGAGCTAAAAAAATGAAGAATTGAAAGGATTTTGCTGTATCATGACATGGATTGAATGATCCATGAGCTACAGTATCCCTTTTTTGTCCTAACTGAGCAACAAGAAAATGCATTTGTATTAAAGTACAAACGAAAAAGGGAGCAGGACAAGGAAGTTTTTTTCACTTCGAATGATGATGAAGAAAATCAGCAACTCATGTAATTCTATAGCCTCATTCCAATAGGATTAGCTACGCTACTTTTTATTGATCTCTACAATGAAACTCATCATCGTCTTACGGTTCAATTCCGGCTACTTGCAGTTGCAGATAAAATACATGTTTAAAATTAATGAAAATGACACGTGAATTTCACAGTGAAATATGATTCACGGGAACTAATTCATTGTTACTTGAACCATTTCTCACTAGAGTAAAGTCAAAAGCTTATAAGATCCAATAGGAATTTTGGCTAGCTGTCAGGTAGAAGAAAGAAAATAATACAGCCAATTTATATATTTTGGCGTTTCTTCAATTTACTGACTTCGTTTATGATCGGATTAACGAATTGTGCTATTGTGTGTGGAGTTGACCAAATATGAAGTGATTTGTAAGTAGGATTTTATAAATTTGATTTGTTAGGTAGATTCAGTGCTTTACTGATGAATTATGATGCTGATGGTCTAACAAGAGAAAGTGCTGTTGGACTACTTGTATCGGATTTGGGTTTCCGTGAGCTTCGCATTGTTGATGTATGTACTAACAAATACAAATTTCAATAAAAGGGTCATCACATCACTCTACACCAAACGTCAATAAAGGTAATGAACAGTAACTCTGTAACTACCATCTCCAAAACTGCGTTTTTAAACGAATGGAAGAAATTCATTAAATGAATAATATTGTGTAGGGTTGTATTCATCTTACTCATCAATATCAGCGTTTAAAGCATATAGGTCCTCAGTTGACATAATTTTTTAAAAAATCGAATGGATTGGTATTTACGTTTTGGTCTTATCTGTTAAAAAAGTAATAATCACAAAAATACGCACATATGCCATGGAATGCGATACCACATGTAATTTAGAAAGCACACTACACACCAGTACATCATCATTTTTTACGATGCTCAAAGTGGGCCGGCTCATTGTCAGATCATATCCGTTCCTTTTCAGTTTAAATGACCTTTGGTGTTTTTTGCAATTTACAAAATAGCCTGTCATAATAATGTCTAGTTATTACCCAAGCTGGTTAATGAATAGATAGATGAATTGAGTCAAAATTTGGACAACATGTGACGAATAGAGAGCAGTTGAAATGAACTGAAGAAAAAGTGCATGTACACAAAGTGTCACCCTAGTGCACATAGTATAACCCATATATTTATATGTTAGTTAAAATTCACCCTCACACAACACGCACCCCCTACAACTTCACCAGCCAACGCATCGTAGATCCTCCATGGTTCTTTTGAGTGAGTGAAATGAAACGGTAATTTGAGTCGGAAAGTATTTTTAGGAGACTGTTTGACTCTTTTTTCTCACTTTGTGTGTTATAGCATAGTGTTCGTCTTGTGTTTCATTTTCGGTCGGTTATTCTTTTAAGTTCGACACTACTAATCATGCCAGGTTTCTAAAAAAAATTGTGTAACAACGAAGCAAGCATTAAACTATAATGAGACGCTAAACTTTCGTGGCACATATTTTTCTCACTTGAAAATCGCTGTGAGTAGCAGTTGCTCTTATTATTAGATTATTTACGATAACTTATAGAGAAACACATTTCAAATTTAAAGGGCAGTGTCAGTGTAATAATTGTAACGCAATATAGACTAGAGGGTTGTTTTGTACTTAGATAAGTAAGAGTATCGACTTTGAATGTGTAGGTGCCCTACAAAAAGTATTTCATTCAAAATGAGATGCAGCATACTATGCATTGATATAGCATGGAAAAAAAAGAAAAAAAGGAATGATGTGGTGTGATGATCATAAACATAATAAATTTAGAAAATCATAAAACTCAAGTACAGGGTCAACTGCCACGTTTTTAACAACTAGCAATAACCATTAAACACATAGTTGAGCAGTTAAGTCAATTACATTTTGTTGCCTCATAACAATAAAAATAATCATCATCGCCTCACTTACTTGAGGAGGCAATATTACTTGAGAATTTATGAATGAAAAATTATGACTTTTTCCAGTGTAAATTGGAAACTAAACTTCAATTGGAAATGAGTCTAGAACATCATCAAGTAAATACTGTCTATCTAAAAAAAATGAAAAGTGTCGTATTCAGCTTTTTATGAAACCTTGCTTTTGGGGCACAATGAGATGATTTTTTTGATATATCTAAGTGTAAAATGAGTGAATAATAAAATCAAAATAAAGAGCTCTGTGTGGTCTGTGCTTGATGTACGTATAAAATAAATAACAAATACTGGCCTGTTTAGATAACGATTCCACTTACCTCCCACTCAGATCTATATTTTTCAGGTGCCACGTGCCAATAAATGCATCTTTCAGCATATCATGTTCCATGACTGCACTTATGATTTTGAAAATGCTTTTTCATATCATTACAGAGCAAGGTGGTAAGTAAATCCATGCAGCTGCCTTTATTTGTTGTTGTTAGTTTTAGGTGAGGTTAGAAAAATGGATTCAATTATTGGAAACTCGATGTATTCACAGATGACGGAGACTTTGAAGGGCTACGAAAACTAAAATCAACGCAGATGCAGTCATCTTATATTATTTTAAAAGTGCCTTTATGAGCAAGAATTTTTGGGAAAAATACACATGTACAAAGAAATTGTAAAAATGTATCGTTGGGTTCCAGTTCAAGCTTATTAATATAAATCGTTGGACAAATACCTGTTGGCCGTTTTGTGCACAAGTATTTACATTCTTCAACATTTTCTTTGTATTATGTACTCTACAAGTGTGGACCTTGATTTCCTCTCCGGTTCACTAGACACTATCGGGACAAAATTGTGAGGAAGTAGAAATTCGGGATATAAAAACTTCGTCGTTCCTTGTCATTATTGGAAGTGATGAATGAGCTGATGGCATTGAATCAATGCAGAGCAATGGAATAGCCAAGAAAGAAAACCAATACATACTGGCAGTCCAGTGTGTACATGTACAAACAAGCGGGCATTGCATTAGGAATGTACAAAAGCAAACCTTGAATCTCTTTTCTTTTTTTCTTGAATGAATGTGGCTGTAGAATCGTTGATTCAATAAAATGGGAACCTGAAAGTAACTTTGTATTGAAAATGTAAAGGGAAAAAAGATACAGAGACACTTTGCACAAGAGCATCGATCACACCATTTCATTGTTAAAAATATTGCTCTCTGATGATAGATGCAGTAAAATTTGAAATGTGCATGTATTCTTCAAGCCAAGTGATTTTCTTCAATTCTTTATTGGAGGAAACCCAAGTGTAAATGAATAAATGGAAAGGAAATTGAAAAGGTGCATCGAATCTCTTTGCTTTTTCATTCATAAAACGAAAACAGTTAACTTAAATAGCCAAGCTAGAGCCTTAGTGTCTGGTCAAGCAAAGCAAATACCCCGACCAATGTCATGTACATAGGTACACAATGCAATGTAGCATCATGTAACAATAAATTTTGCGACTACCTATTCCATACACTGAATTCTTATAGTCCCATTCAGTAATGGGCAATTCAATTTCATTCAGAGAATTCCCAGACCTCCCAAACTCTATCTTTTGTTATGCACGGCTACTTTCTTCTGGGCGAATAATAGAAAGCCATTTACAACGAGAATGGAAATGGTTTAATAATGAACTCTTCACTGTGGATCCAAGCAGTCTATATTTTTGTCATCAAAAGCACTCCGTACTTCTCAAGCTTTCAACAATAAATAGCTAAATACACCTATTCCATACTTGCTGCTGGAATAATGACAATACTTTTCTTCAAGCTGCTCCATCATCAACGGATTAGGATTTGGAATAATAATATAATCCGGGTACGTCAACTACGGCGGAATCTATATGACCATGCATGTATACCATGCATTGTGCAATCTCGAATAGATAAATACTCAGCACGTGCGGTATCAATAACCTGTATCGCCAAAACAATAGGTAGGTATGAAGACTCTAAAATCTTCCTGAGGAAAACTTGACTAAATCCGCAGGTTTTAGAGGTGAGAGATGACAGTCTATATTAAACATATTGCATCATTGATACCTGATACCTTACCAGATCTTCTAGTTTTGCTCACGTACACCGGCTACACATCCAACTTCTAAAATCTTCCTAGCTTTTCTAGCATTCCACGGAACATAATTTCTAGCAACGCAT
This sequence comes from Willowsia nigromaculata, assembly GCA_034700605.1. Lineage (NCBI taxonomy): Eukaryota > Metazoa > Arthropoda > Collembola > Entomobryomorpha > Entomobryidae > Willowsia > Willowsia nigromaculata. The sequence continues at coordinate 30,588 of JAQIXX010001295.1, forward strand.
TAAGAAAGATCTCTGACTTTCAAGATTATAATAATTAATTTTTCTTTTGCCAATCTCTCCTAATTCTGCAATCCGCCACATTCAAATTCCACAACAGCTTGTCTGCTAAATATCACTCGCACAACAGTGGCTTTTTAATCCCTTTGTTGAACCACACACTACCAACACACCCATTTTCTCTTTACCATACAAACTGATCACGTAAAGTAGAATTAACATAATCATTATCATCTAAATATCATGCACCAGCTAGACTACTACTAAACTAGATCAAAGATCAAGAGGATTTAATTTTTTGAAAAGAAGTTCATATTATATACCACCAGAAGACTTACAATTGCGCAACGTAGTAATAATAATACCACACGCTTAAAACCTTTAAGCCCACCTGCAAAGAAAATGTAAACAGACTCCTACCTAGATAAATGGTATACAAATCTTATTGATTGATTTAGTTTGTAATACAGCTTGTATCATGAATAATGCTCCATACAGATTCACAGAAGAATACTGTTGGTGGCTTTTGATTATGAGAGATTAAAACCTTTTACAATGGATTACAGGTTCCTCTACGGCATACGTTAAAAATATGCACTTCATTGATGAGGATTAAAATCTGCTGCTACATACTGTGTGGCTTGGCTACTTACAAGTTTCGGCTTATACATATTTTAAAATACGTCATGTGCGTTGTTTGATTTGTTCGTACTGGTTTTAGTTGGCAGTAGGACGCACACACACACTTTAGCTTGTGCTCACTTTGTTAGTGTTGATGAGCGAGTGGTAAGTGTGCAAAATATGCAAATTAAAGTCGTGATGTATGCATGATTCCTTACTGGCATGGTACATTTGAACATTTGTTAGATTCTGCTCGATAACGCCCTTTTTGCTTTAATGTTCGTTTTTTACTATACCAAGATCACAAATAAGAAAGACAAGTGTACTATTATCATATCACTTGCATCTGACAATAAATAGTGGGGCATTATGAAACATTTATAATGCCAAAGTTAAAATCCAGAATGTCTGGTGATGGGCTTACTGCAAGTGTGTTTAATGACTTTTTAATAATGCCAAACATGTTTCAATTGTAGTAGTGATGATCATTTATGAATTTATTAGGATAGGATCTATTTATTCTTTTGTATTTGTAAGTAATACTCAAAGCTTGGTTGATGTCACAGTTTTCTAATTGCCAAACCCCCAGGAGGCTAGGTTTATCTTTCAGTGAGCTAGTTTGTAAAACACACCCTAATCTTCCTGGCGTTAGTTGCACTGTTTCATCAAACGCCAGAGTATCATGGATGCTTTGTGTTTTTATTGAAATGGCTCTTGTTTATTAGTGTCACCTGATGCAAATATTGCCTTGGCTTAAATATTTATAATTTATTGCGATTATAATGCCACACAAATCGTTTTAATAAACAAACAACAAAGAAAGTTGTTTTAAAGCTATATAACTTTCCCTATTGAAACACTTGATTTGTGAAACATGGCAAATTACATCCCTCGTTCATCCATTTCAAATTATCAATGTTCAAATGAATTTTTTTAAACAACCAATCTTTCTTTGATATATTAGATAATATTGAAAACTACGAAAAGTTTTCATACGTAAAAGATGTAGTCACTTTATTGCATTGTAGAAATCGGTTATGATATATTTTAAAGGAAGCATATGGTAATCTTATTAACTTCTCCGTTAGCATGTTTTCATTGCATATTGCATCGGAAAATCATTGAAACGTTTAAGTTAGCGTCTACATTGATAATTATTTGGACAACACAGTGTGCCGACATAAGATTTATAGGCCACTGACGTTCCAAAATTTATGGATTGTATCAACGCGATTGAGAAGAAGAAAAAGCTGATTTAGAGAGATGATTTGGCTGCCTGTTTCGTTTCTTGGTTGTTGTATCCTTCGTCTCGGTAAAGCATGGAGTGTTGTGTTGAACACGACGGTTATCTGACTCAGCAAGGGCCTAGAATTTCATTCACGAGAGCAAAAACTCTACAAAAAGGTACGGTAAGAACAAGAAGCAGTAAAAAAATTCGACATGCGTCGTGCGTTTTCTTTATACATCTGCTCTTTCATATTCCTTTTTTTTGCTTTCTTTAAACCCATCTTCATGGCCAAAGTTCAGCGTAAGAAAGTTACGGTTGTCCAGGTCAAAGACGAAGGAGCCTTCTCAAAAAAGAAATGTAGGAAAGTAGCGAGAGTAGTATTAAAAGTTTGAAGCAAAATAATTAGTATGCAAGAATCTGCACTAATTTTGATGTTAAAAAAAGTATGTGAATTGATGAAAACGATTTATCATGTGATCTTTTTAAACTACAAAAAGTGCTTAAAACGTGAATTTTTAATGTTTACATTTCGTGGATTGCGAGGTCAGTTATTAAGATTCGGTTTAAAAAATCATGTATTGTTGGACATGTAGGCATCTGGATAGTGGTTACTGCTTATTGTGGGTACCGAACGTAATACAATTGAGCAAAAAGACATCACGAACAGGCACACACATAAGATGTATTCAGAAATGATCGAGAAAAGGGTTGAAAACCAGATGAATCCATATCTTGTGCCAATCGACATATTAGATCATTTTTACAGGAATGTTTATGGAAGAATCCATATAAAAATGAATGTGGCTCGTTCTTCTATAGCATAGCACAAGACGAACCTTTGGATATAGATTGGATTTACTTTTCATTTTCTCCGGGGTCATGCTGGCACCATCCCAAACGTCATATTCTTCCAGATGCAGCACCCCAATACTCACTCTTTATCCTTATAGCATTATGTAACTGCAAGTTATGAAGATGGGTGCATGGTGCATTGGATATTGTATAATGTACAAGTAAAGTATTATTACACCCTTCAAGTGGAGGGATTCAATCGAAGAAATCCAGCAGTGTTCTTTTTATTGAAACCAAGATATCGCTGAAATTGAGACGAAAAGAATATTATCTTTGTTTTGGTGCGCTGCTGAGTAATGTACTAGTTTTAACATGAGCTTCTTAATAGATATCGCCTCTCTCTCACAGTTTGAGAACCAGCTGCATGTGAAAACTTCAATAACTCCTGTCATTTGAAAACAGTGCTGGGTATAATATCAGTATCTTTTAATCTCGGTGTGTAATAATAATCATGTGTGCGTGTGTTCACCGTTCACCGCCACAACTCTACCACCACGTTTTTAAAATTATGTCAGGAGTTTTGACACCATAATGAGATAAATCTTAATAAGTACAATATTTTGGAGATGCAGTAGTAAAACGTGTCATTTACAAGACCTACTTCTGTCACTCCATTCCACATGTTGATTATTCATATGCTCATCAACATCATCACACAATATTGTTTTCTAAGACAAGGAACGGGGCCCTTGTAACGATTTCTGATTAGGTATCCATCATTCTTTTATGCTGATCAGCACTCATGAGTGCTGAGTATCCAACCATATTTATACCTATTTTTCCAGTTAACTTGCAGGTGTAGATGATCAAATCACCCCGCATCAGCATACTTAACATACCATTCTTCATTTCAAAAAGAATTTTTTACAAACGTAATAAACAATAGCATTCATTGCATCTTGCATCATCTGCCTGCTACCTGTCACAGAAAAAAGATTTACATATATCCACCTCTATCAATTATATAAATGTGCCTTCAATTATTGATTTCGGATTTCATCGGATTGTCACACCGTTTTTACACATAACACGTGCGATGTGCAATACATACTCACTGATGCATCTTTTAGGGTGATGTTGCACCTGGAATGAACCAACTTCCATGCTCAGACTGTGCAATGCATGTCAATTCATAAAATTAGTATGTAAAAGGATCTAAAACATGGGACCCACTAGACTCCATAAAATAAGCTATCTGCGTATGTAGAAAGAAGACTGATTGTTAGTTTGGTTTACTGCGGCAGAGTTTGCGGGAACCTATGCAAGTTGTAAATATCCACCTGAAAATCTAGAAAATTTGTCGAATTCTGAGTAAATGTCAATTGTCGGAACCACTTACTTGAGTTTCTTTTCAAGATAACACTATAACTCGTGTTAATATGTGAGCAACAAGTCAGACCGAATCAGTATGTGACGCTCAATTTTACGCGTCTGTTTCTACATCTTGAGTAAATAAAGTCATTAAAAAGGGTTTAGTCACACCTTTCAAGAGACCACCAAAGGTTTGCGTATCTTGTATAACACAAATATTCCCGTGTAGTACAGGCAGTAATCGTAGAACGTACCAGATTACCAGTAAATTGCTACTTCATCCATCTCTCTTCAAAGACCACCTTCCAGTTCCAGCACCAGCAGTCCTAGAGTTAGAAGAAAAGGGCATCGAAATATGAACAAAGGCAATTTACCACATTTTTGGAAAAACATAAGCGAAAGAGTACAATGAGACTTTTGTTTGTTGAACTGTTTTTGTTGGTTTTTCTTCTTTTTTCAATGTTGTTGTTCTGTGTGGCATAATCATCATCAAGTAGAACAAATCTTCAGATTCTGATCATGCACTTGAATTGAAAAAGAGGAATCTATAAAAATTATTGATGAGGTAAAGAGACTGCATGCTGCAAACAACAAACAAGGTGTATTGGAAATTTTGGAGAAAGGGCTGCATAAAAATTTCGGAGACACATGCTGTGCAAACAGAAACGGCAGACGGTTGCAGTTTATCTGTATCGAATCTTGTAAACCATCTATTACTTACCCAATTGTCTTCTCTATTATCTTCTAAAGTGGGTAACCTGACCGCTAATAATCTACAACAAAGATCATTTGTTTGCCTGTGCAAGCCACTAACTCAACCACCTCGACCCTGCTGACTAACCACAGATCATCGGGGCTAACTTGTGTGGCAGAAAAATGAGGAGAAAAAAGTACGCAATTTGCTTCCTGATTTACAATTGAGGAATTTCGAGAGTAAATCTCGCCAAGAGAAAAATGCAAAAAATTTGACACTTTGTCACGATTTTCTGTCAAGTCAAGTGAGTTTATGTTTTTGAATATTTTTTATATTCTATACTGAACCAGTGAGTAAACCTGCCACTTTATGTCATCAACCAAATCGCGTGCTATTTACAATGCAATGAAACGATGCAGAGAAAAATTAATACCCTCATTTACAAACATTTACATTTTGATGATTTCTCCTTCGGCAATAAATTTTACGAGAACCCAC
>JAQIXX010001296.1:0-35758 GCA_034700605.1 Willowsia nigromaculata
GAATTAACCGTTATGAGAACTCGATTATGGGAATTGGCTCTTTATGAGAACAGGATTATGAGAATTTTCCGAAGGCGCACCTGTGTAGGTACAACTTGCATGATTCATCTGTCTACACTTACTCATCATCTTGTTGATTTACATATTCCCATTTTTTATCATTACATGATGATGCATCTTCCTCGTCTCATGTAACTACTGAATGCATATCATGCAGTGAAGTGGTTATTGTTCTGGATATCCTGTCTGTGTATGTGTCCGTCTGTAAAACTACTTGACCGATTGACACCAAATTTGGTACGCAAATTAAACTCGTGAAAGGAATTTTAGACCAAACGGTCAACGGAAACCGTTAAAACGGCCATTTTCTGCTTATTCGAGATAAGGTAGTATTAATTTTCTATTCAATGACGTCGAGATGGCATTGAGAAGTTGCATTTTAGGGTTTTGCACCCTTCTAGTTAATGAATTTGGTATACCCTTGGCCAATACCATTTTCGTACCAAATCGTATCAAATTTTGTGGTAGAAGTCGAGATAAGTCCCAAGGTCACATGGATTTCAAATACAATAGTGACAACTGTTTTCAATTTTCTTTTTGATCGCGTCGACGTACGACAAGTTCACAGCATTCAATAGTTTTGCTTCACGGGAGTTCTATAAAATTATACACACGTATAATTACGAAAGGTATTTTAACTTGGTTTCTTGAACTTTTACTTTGCGTTTTATTTATTTGTTATTCTGTTGTATGCAGGCATATAATTCTCAATAAGGAGCGTGAGCAGCATTTTGAAAGAATCAGTCTAGCATTATTCAAATGGACAACATCAATTCTGCTATTTCTATGCCCTACAATTCTACCCTCATTTACTTCTGCTCAGCAAGGAATTAGCAAATAATAAATGTGATGAATATTAAAACCGTATCTGCTAAGCGTACATTTTTTGTTTGTGTGCATGCATCCCCATCTTTGTGTCCTTTTTTATCTTGATTCATTTATGTAATATGCATGTTTTTTTCTGCATTCTGAATAGTATGAACAGAACTGCATGAGTCTGTGTCCTTGCTTGCCTCCTTTGCTCTCAATTTTCATTCTTCACTATTTCTTGTCATCCGTTGCTGCACTTTGCTTCATTGAGCTTAAATGAAAGTAAAACTACTTATGGCATCATAAAGCAGAAACAAAGTTATCATAATATGTTAATAACAAATATGCGTGAAAAATTATGTTTAGCAGTCTTTTTACGAAAGTATACGCTTTAAAGTGGATGGTATATACTATATAGACATAAAAACTTCCTTTGGAGTTACTTAACTTAATCGATGGTCATAAATTTTGGCTACGATATTTCATCAGTCCTACTTTTTTACGTACATATCGGGTTTTTGATTGCGTGTTTAACTGCATACATATTACTCTTCTCATAACAAGACTTCTTTTTCGCTGATTGGTAATTTGGTAATCGGTTTGGAGGCCTATGCAGTGGGATGGGCACACATTACCTTTGCTTCCTTCGTATTTTGAATGCTTCTCGCAGTAGATATATCGTAGCGGCCAACATTACATTGTCACACGTGCATATCCCTACTCAAATCAATTCTATTAAAGAGGGTGAGTAACTCACCGTGAGTTTCTGCGAATCAAGATTTTTTTGCAGCTTGCCCGTCATGATCCAATAATGCGTCAGCATAGCTTTTAATAGACGCCTAACACTTTGTTTGAACAAATGCATTTCATGATTGATTTCTTCTTACCAAAACCACATTTTAATCTCTACTGCTCTGCCATTCGTTTGAGCAGTGAATGGAATGATGCATATACTATTTTACAATGTTTTATATCAGCCGTTTTACAGACAACGGACGACGTGAATAAAAAATGACAAAAAATATACAACTATTTTTAACTTCTCTTAAAAGTCGTATTTTAACGATTCCATAAAAACCAGTCTAGAGAGATTAATTCTGCATTTTTTTGAGCACACAAGTGAGGGTCTTTACGACGAAAAACGTGGACTCTGCTGTTGAAAGTCCACCCCTTTGAAATACATTGAGTTCTACACAAAGTGTCATCTAAGGTTTTAAACTATGCTCTTTGTACTGACCATGCACAACGTGACATTTTCGAACACAAATTTTTATCATTTACAAGTCACTGTTGGGATAACCCTATACCAAATTCGTGTTACATAACAACATTAATACAATCCTCAATTTTATAATCTTTATATATGTACAAGATACAACGATACATAGCTTCTCATTGTCTGTTTTTGAGAAAAACATGGAAAAGGTATTTTTCACAAAACTGGAGGACAAAAGGGTTCAAGGGTGACCATGAACATAATAACATGACCCAACATAACAATGCGCTTAAATAGAAACATATCATAGTTAAAAATAGATCATAACCAATTTGAAATGCTATCCAAATTAACCCTTACACGAAGAAATTCATCTTCTCTGAACTACCATAATGTGTGTTGGAGCAAATCGATCAATCAAATCAATAAAGCATTTATAACGATAACATGATTTTTATGAGTAAGCAAACATGACGATATACTAATCCACACATACGACAACAAGTGGTTGATGTTGATAATATGATGCTGGAGTCTCATTAAATATTTTGATGAAAAGCATATTTCACCAGTTACTTTTCCTTTAGTTTTCAATTGAAATATAAGTTTCTATTTTTTTAAACTGGTACTCTGCTCCGCAATTTAGTTTTACTATTTTCTTTGGCTGCCATCATTTTGTCATCGCACTAGAATATTGTCAAATATATTGCTATGCATACATTATAAATAAACCGGTACAATCAAGGACAATCGAGATCAATTACACTACCATGTATCGTGATAATTATTTATAATTAGAAACCCCATGACAGGGCGTCTAAGCTTAGAACTGCTAGCACGTGGCTTGGGATGAGCGATTGAAAGTTGTAGAACGTATTTCCACGGATATTTCAGCTAACCGCGCCTGAAAACCTCATTCCAGCATGTAATGTTATGTGAATGTACCGAAGGAGCGTAAGTGACCAATGACAAAGAAACAACTATAAATGGACAAACTGACAATAGGTTGTCTTCCTAGCTCCATTTGCAATGCAAGGTACTTTAACGTGCTTAACCTACGAGCCAGAAAATCAAGGATCGTTGGACAGACAGACAGACAGACACGGACAAACCCAATAAAAAGCTCACGCATCCTGTTAAATACGCTTAGGTAGTCAGTGTTAGACACTCAAAGTTTTTTAATCTGTACCCCTTTCTCATTGTTCCTTTGTAAACAAGAGGAATCATGATGTGTGTAATGAACAGTCTTTCTCTAATACCCAATCCATATTTTACTTTAAAAACATATTTAAAGAAATATGCAATCATGATTATAGTGAAAGGATAATCGATTGCAGTGCGTTTTAACACGCCATTTACATTGACATCTGTCATAATTTTACATGCGTCAGGCTATTTGTGGATTTTGGCCGGATTGTTTTTTAGACCAATCCATTAACTATGGTTTACTTACATTATCTCTTTTTTGCGACAAAGATAATGCAGTACAGTCACACGTAAGTTCGTTATCTAGATGGGTTATCTTTTGATTGGATTTGGATTTTTATGACGTACTGTTAGGGATTTACGATTATACATGAGGAAGTTTTTATTGGATTGATATTTCTTCTTTTATTGCTCTGCTAATTTCCAATTGGTATTGGCATAATTGATATTTTAGAATGCAGTTTATGCTCACATGCATTTAAACTTGTGTGAGGAATTTTAGTGCACGTTGTAATTGTGTGATTTCATTCACTCAACAAAATTATTGCATATTTTTAGCATTGTAGGAATTAGTTTTGGGGGTACATCGTACGTTCAACTTAATTAGTTTTTAATGGCTAGTACAAGTGGGCTTTTCTTGGAGAGATAGCTAGTTTTCTTGTAAGTTGAAAGGCCACAAGTTCTCATCGCGTTTTTCATACTGGAATCAACAGTTTTTTGTAAATTTTGCATTTTTTTATCATTGGACTTTGCATTTGACTACTTTATGAGGTCGTTTTAATAGGCGTGGTCTCTTCTATGTCTTCGGCTTATCCATTTATCCCGAGCATCTCAAGAGGACTGGTACTGCTTGCTTATGTATATCCGAGGTTGCTTTCAAGATTCCTGCATACATTTTTTCGGGTGCATATCAAAATGGGTTCATTATGTTTTCAAGGATAATTCTAACTAAGATATGCGCATACACATGAGGAAGGTCCTTCTCTCGAAACATTGTTACAAATGTGTAGCCTTTCTGAGGATAAGTTTTGTGCATGTAGTCCATGTACATTTTTTGACGTTTCTTTTGTTTGATGCATTGTGTGTCTGTGCACACGTTATATAGTTAGAAAGGAGATAATAATGTCAGGATACTCGTCACAATGTGGATTAGTGAATGGTGAAGTAGTTGATTGTGTATGTGCTTATGTGTAAAATGAGCCATTGTACTGATTATTATGTGGTGCTCAGTCTGCCTTTCTGATCAGTTTGGTTTTTGGCGAGGACCTTGCACCAGATACTCTACTTGAGTTTTTGCTTTTTTTGAAATAATATTCTTTTCGTTATTTGTTGGGATCAATTTGCAGTTTTTAAGTTAGTGTTCAGACTATCAAGTGAAGATTTTAGAGATTTTCAAACAGAATTTATTTTGTCATGTGAAAAATTGCAGACGGTGAGTACTGAGAATCCCTCTGTCAACTGGAGTCATTATGTGTGGTAAGTTTTTTTTTATATTATCATTATTTCTTAACTGCATATTATCCTGCATAGATACATACCAAAAGATCAAAGCCCTTTTTATGCATACATAGAATTTTTTTACAAGATAGTTCAATAAGTCCAGTGTGCTATCAGATAGCCTGTTTCAATTTCATCATCTAAAATAGAGATAACCATCTTCAAAGACAAATGACACTTTTTACAACTCATTGTTTCGTTTATAGCCATTCTAATTTTGGGAGTGTAGGTACAAGCTTTCTGTGCATGAATGGTCAATGGTTCACCAACATCATATTATTATTTTCCATTGCAGTTTTCAAGAATGAAAAAATACTCTCGCTGCAGTATACTCTCGCATTATATACAGTACACGATATTTGCCATTATAACAGCCACAATTTTATCTACGATAAAAGTTGGTTCTCTCACTCTGGCTTACTACTACTGAAACAGTTCACCTTTCAGTCAGTTAATAGTTCGTCTAGCGGCATTATCATCGTCACTGCCAAAGCCAAGTCCATTAGCAAGCAAGTAGATATACATGTACAATTTCATATCTTTAAATGGGAGGGAACCTGCAAAGTAAACGTTCTTTGTCATTATGCTGCTATTAGAGCAGAGATGCTTGCTGATCTGTCGATGAATGTGATGCCAAGAAAATAAATAAATCAGGTAAACTGATCCACATAATATACTTTCATAGTATAATAATCATGATGAAGGAATGCAATCTAATGTATGATGCACATTTTTCATTGTTATATGAAACTAGTATAATTCATCGTAGTAGCTACGGTTACAGCCCTATCAATTTTACTTTTTTTCTATTTAATATAAATAAACAGCTATATCATTGGTGTTTCAATACGCGATTGAATGATGAATTATAGTAAAATGAATTTTTCAATGTATTTCTGGCATTTAGTGTGAATGCGGCTCACCACAACAATAGGGCAAGAACGAAGAGAGTGATAATCAGGAATACCTCCTGCGAGCGCTACGCTGCTGTCTAATTTTTTTATCAACAAAAAAATTCATTCATCGAGTTTTATTCGCTAATCTACACTCATTCCCCTACCATTCCTTATTATCAATCAAGTGAAGTTGGCGTCAAACAAAGACGAGCTACTGAAACTGACAAGAAGAAGACAAGAAAAAATCAATCAAGGAAAAAAAAGGAAAAGTGCTCTAATCCTTTGGCAGCAGGATCATCGCAAATCTCAATATTATCATCATCCCCTACACCAGTGAGCCCGCAGTTGTTCGTCAAAAGTTGGTGGTGATACATCACTGTTTTATCTGTGTGGCTACATCTCTATCGAGGAAAAGTCAAAAAGCCCTTTTTATTCTATTTGACTGTCCGACAATACATCTTTATTCGTGATCAAGATGGACGTTACTCAACTGCGAGAAGAGTTGACCAAGTACAATCAAGAGCATCTCCTCCAGTTCTGGGATGAGTTGGGAAATGTGGAGAAACAAGAGCTGTACTCTGAGCTTAAAGAGTAAGTTCCTCATTCAATGGGTGCATACAAATCCCTCCTTAAATAAATATTAACTAGTGGCTCACTTTTTTATTAACAGTTTGAATCTTGAGGAAGTAACTCGCTATTTCCGTAAGACCCAACAATGCAACACTGAAGAGCTTGGAAAGTTGGATGACCGGATTCAGCCTGTTCCAGCGGATATCCATGGCGCAGTTGTCAGGACCGATGCGGATAGTTTGAAGCAATATGAAAACGAAGGTAACTCATATTTTCCATAATAAATTAATATTCATCTGAAACGAGTGCTCAAAAAAATCTCATCTTGGTGGCGTCTGTCTACCTTTATATAAAACTAAAGTGAAACAGTGAACTGTGTACTTGTAACTGTATTTGCATGACATGATTTCTTTAAAAGCTGTGCATTCTTTAATATCTTGAGTGCTAGATTCATGGTTTTTGTTGTTTGTTGAACTTTGAGTTGAGTTCCGCAAACAGAAATTGACGTTTCATGACTCTATTTTGTGAGTATTTTTTTTTACAAAGATAGAACATTCATATACTACTTGGTGTTCTGATGTGTTACGAAAAATATTATGCGTAAAAATGCATTGTTAGGGATAAGAGCATAAACAAGTTTTTAAATAGCTGAGTCAACCATGTGGATAAAATATCCTTCCAGTTGTACTAAACCAACGTTTTCGTATATGGATTTAGCCAGTTTTAAGAAAATTGAAGGATCGACAATGACCTCAGAATGTGAATGACAAGCTAAGTTGCTCCTGTTGAGGAAGCAGTATGGTGTTCACAATATGCTATTATCATCATCACCAAATTCTTGTGTCCATGGTTTGTATCTTTGTCTACAGCAGCGATGTAGCAAACATCATCTTTCTACTTGTTTTTTACTTTGCATTTTTTGACAAACGAGTTGGTAGGCACTTCAACATAATTACTTACTCTAAGCACCCCATCCTATTTTAGGTAGAGTTCGATAGATCATAAGTTTAGGAGTTAATGTTCAACTTGACAACGAAAACAGGCGTTGAGTTTCATCTTTTTTAACTGAATTTCCTTCCTTGTCAAATGTTTTGCGTATTGACAACATGCAAAAAAGTTGATTATCATAATACGTATTTATGTGTAAAAATCTATTGAAAAAAAAGGTACCAGGTACCTATGCGAAAATAACGCATTGCTGTACCTAATAGATAAGCAAACAATGATTTCGTGTTTTAATGATGGCATTCATTGCTTCGCTGAATTCAAGCACCTCTGAGAGAGTAACAAGCGTTTCCTGTAAGATAAATATACATACGCGCGTTTTGACATTCTTTTCCAAATTAAAGGAAAACTTATGATTCAATGGTTCAGCCCGCCACCAAGCCAACACACGCAAGTGCTTGAGGAGGGAATTTATGGCAGAAAATATTAAATAAATTTTTATAACATGATGTTATCAAATTAATTGAGGAGGCTAAAATTTGATAAACAAAAGAGAGGTTTCTTACTAGTTTTTATGACGACTTTAACCATAATTTCTTTTCCTTGTCCGATAATCACTAATGCAGCTATTCTGATATTCTGATGTATGCATAGAGCTATGTAATCGATTTGTTGCAGCAAGAATAGCCATTTAATGCACTTGATCAATTTTAGCAAGGCAAAGGGGCACGGAAACAGTGCCACGCCATAGCAGCAGGTTAGGTAGGCCTATGACCAAACTATGAAAAAAAATCAGAAAAATTTCCACCTTTGTTGTATCCAAAGTTTTGCTGCGGAATGCCAAGCAAGATAACTACACGTACACGGAAGACATGACATGACTATCGATTGAATGCCAGCCGCAGTCGTAGTCGTGGTGTGGTAGGCGCCGTCGTAAAGTGGTTGCTGCTGCTGTTGGTCTGCAACACGATAAAAAAATCTTTGCACCTTCTATGCTTAATCACTTGAAACAATAGCAAAGCATGCATCTGTTAAAGCATGAATCTAACAACTACTTTAAGACTACAATGAAGACTACAGACTACCGCAGCTAGACAAGGGTTGTCCTATATTTAGGCACATAATTTAGAGATTAATTAGTTATATGAAAAAATGTCAAATTTCGTTAAAAGACGAAAGATTTTTATAATTTTGATGATTCATGAGAGTTGAATTTTATTTTTTGGTTGTACCAGGCTTGCGGCTTATTTCTCAAGGCAAGGTTGCCGTTCTCTTGTTGGCTGGTGGTCAAGGGACCCGGCTTGGAGTGAACTATCCTAAGGGTATGTACGATGTTGGCCTTCCTTCTCGTAAAACCCTGTATCAGCTCCAAGCTGAGAGGATCGTGCGTCTGGAGACTCTTGCGGAGGGTTTAAATGGGCGACGAGGGGACGTTCCATGGTACATAATGACTAGCGAGCATACAAAAGAGCCTACGCTGGAATTTTTCCAAAACCACAACTTTTTCGGACTGAAAAAGGATAATTTGGTAGTTTTTGAGCAGGGAATGCTCCCATGCTTCACTTTCGATGGGCGCATCATTTTGGAGAAGAAGGGCAAGATTGCCAAGGCTCCAGGTACATTATTTTGTAGAATCTTCTCGAGTTTATGTTTTTTACACATTTGCTTTATATAATCCATGTTGTTGTTCCTTCCTCAGACGGTAACGGAGGACTCTACAGAGCTCTCAGAGATAAGGGAATTCTCAATGACATGGAATCCCGTGGCATTGAGTACGTCCACGTGTACTGTGTTGACAATATACTCGTGAAAATGGCAGATCCCGTTTTCATAGGATATTGCTATAGCAAGGGAGCCGATTGTGGAGCCAAGGTGAGACATTGACAATACTTTTTGATAAGGAAACAGGAAAAAGCGGAACCAACTGTGCTAATCTATTCCTGATTAAATGATAAAACCACGCAAGTGTTATGAAGGTGATGACAATACTTGTCAGGAAATAATGACTGTTTTGGTGACAATTTCCGCATTTACCTTTAAAATATCACGGTCTTAAATTTTCAACATTATCAGCTTTTATGAAGGAAATATTTTTTTTTTAAACTTAACAATATTGTGTTAATAGGTGGTAGAGAAAGCATTCCCAACCGAGGCTGTTGGCGTTGTATGCAAAGTCGATGGTCATTACCAGGTCGTCGAGTACTCCGAAATCACTCTGAAAACCGCTCAGAAACGTAATTCAGACGGAAGACTCACTTTCAGCGCGGGCAGCATCTGTAATCATTATCTCACTACTGAATTCCTCCGTCGTCTTGTCGAGTAAGTCGCGAAAAATCATTGATAATATACGTCTACAATTATTAGTTTATAATGAGGCAGCGCTAACAGTAAAATTATCTCTTTATTTATTTTAGGGGACCAGAAAACGAACTCAAGCATCACATTGCCAAGAAGAAGATTCCACACGTTGATGCCAACGGCCAACTTGTGAAACCAGAGACGCCTAACGGTATCAAATTGGAAAAGTTTGTTTTCGACGTCTTCCAATTCTCCGAGAGATTCGCTGTCTGGGAAGTTCTTCGAGAGGACGAATTCAGTCCTTTGAAGAACGCCGATGGGGCAGAGAAGGATACCCCAACCACCGCCAGACATGCCTTGTACTCCCTTCACCAGCGTTTCATCCTCGCTGCAGGAGGTGACTTTGTTGATGAGAGTGGAGCGAAAATCCCACTCATTCCTAGGTACGTCCACACCGAAATCCCTCCCCCACTAAATCTTTACTCCCCTTCCCCACTTTAGTTTCAGTTTATCTTATTTGTAGTAGTAAGTAGACAGATGCATGAAGAAACAAGTCTTGCTCAGTTTTATGCTTCTTAATTTTGAAACCCGCATGATAACAATTTACTATCTACATTTTTTGTTTTATATTTTTGCTTATGTCGTGTGTTTTTTGTGCTCTTCCCTTGTGTTTTGTAGTTTGTTGAATAACAACGCTATATTGCTGGAGACGAACAACAATGAGATGTAAGTGAACAATATCCTCCCGATTTTTGTGTTTTTTATTATGATTTTTTCATTTTCTCCTACTTTTTGACCTACCATCATCGTTTTACTAACAAACTGCTAATTATTCTTATATCTTGTCTTATCTCGTCTCCTCTGCATTAAGTAATTTGATAAGCCATCTCATAACATTTTAAAATTTTTCTTTCCAGTCAAAAGTCTTGTATGAGCTACAAGGCTCCCGTTGTTGTGGAAATCTCACCACTTGTCTCCTACGCTGGAGAAGGTCTAGAAACGTCCGTCCAAAACAAGGAATTCCAACCCCCCATCACCTTCGTATCTCCCATAGAGAAGGTTCCCACTTCGCCGAACCCAACATTGGACATGCCTTTGCAAGTACAAGTTATCAACTCATCTTCACCAGCCGCAGGACTAGTAGCTCAAGCGAAAATTTAAAACGTTTCTTTCTTAAAAATTTGTAACAAGTACATATATAGTACATACATACATACATTTATACATACCTACAACAGGGACAGAACAGGACGCAAAAAAAGATATAATGTCCAAGACTACACACGAATATTTTTTTATAATATGAATGATTCCTCTTATGAAAAAAACACATTAAGCCGTAAACTTAAAAAAATTGTATTGTGATTGACTAAATAATAAAGGCAAATTACTTTGTATATACATGTATCAATATGAATATTCAAACCTGCAAGTCTACCTTCATCTCATTCTTTTTTATCATAAAATGTCAAAGAAACGCAAGACCAAGACCTCATATTCAGATCCAGATCACATATTTTCCCCCACATTCCCTTTATAATAATTACCAGGTGCAATCCAAAATAAACTTGTCTTCATGACCGGATACATAAATGATTTGTCAGCCAACCATTAATATTGTCAACAACGAATGCAATGGATCATGAATCCTAATCCCGATTTGAATATCCACAAAAATCCTTATCGCTTTCTTCCTCTCTTCGTATTAATCATTCCAATGAATTCTGCATGATGCTTAATTGTTCACGGTGGAACTAGATACGTGACTTACTGTATATTGTACTAAAGGTGACCGTTTTTTGGTGCATCGAGTTGTCCTAACCAACTCGGATGTTTCTTCATACATTCCCTGCGCTCGAGTCAATCCTAAGATGCTGATAAGGACTTTATGCAAAGTAACCTGCAATCATGAAGAGATAACTTCTCTCTCAAGTTCTCCTGCTTCTGCGTTTCATCGAAAGCACCCTGTTACAACCTGGCACGCCAATTACGAGAAAAAAAGCCTGAAACCGTCATTGGCAAAAGGAATGCTTGGTAAGCACTCTCGAATGCACGAAATAGGATCCGAGTCTTCATGCAATGTGGACTGCGTAATCTCGTATGTATAAAAGTTTTGAGGAACCCAGAAAAGGAATAAGGAGATAAAAGACTAATTTTTTTTGGTTCGAACGTTTATTTTGACGATTATGCAAATCAGATTTTAATGATAAAGCAGCTTTCTCAAAAGTAATTGAATTTTGACCGGAGCCTGTAGAAAGCGCATACATGGGAGGGATGCGTTTCATTTCATTACATGACCAACATTTAATGTCAATTTTCTGAAGAAATGCAAATGACAATTAACTACGTTTCAACACAAAGATTATAAGGTTGAGAGTGATAAACATAGACACAAATTGTTCTTGATGTTTCTATTTATATTTTTGAAGCCGTACCTACATTCGATTCGCCATATTTCTTGATCCTTGTCCTTTTTCCCAGCCCACCTCCTCAGTTTTCATTTAACTGCCGTTGGGTTCACTCTTCCTCTCCAGGAAAACGGAGGAAGTGATCACAATGATGAAGTCAATAGGAAAATTTTTATTCACGCAAGAAGACGCATCTTAACCAAACACTTAATCCACTTCACAATTAACTTTTTTTTTAGCCTCGCGTCCCCCACGTCTAATATTTTAACGTAGATTTGTAGCTGTTAAGTTATAAACATTTTAAATATATAGCTAGTAATAGTTTGGCAGTGGTCTGGTTCGTAGGGCACTAAACAGGATTATTATTATCTCTGTAATATTAATTATTAATTATTTTAATGATAAAAAAGGTCTTCATTCTTATTTATTTATTGTTAGTGTGTATCTCTCTTCTATTGAGTCGGTGGGAGATAACCACCAGGATTACAAGTAGTTAGTAAGGTAGTTAGAGGAAATCATAGGAGAATAAGAAAGCAATTTTTTAGTAGAGAATAAATTTTTTAATTTAGTTTCAAGTCAGTATGTTCTCCGACTCGGCAGAAGAGACATTGACGTTGACGATGGGTGAGCTACAGTTGCAAGTTCCGCGGACGTCCGTACAGCCAACCCTGTCACCGCCTACGCCGCCGCCACCACCGCAGTACTCGCTTAAATTCTCGTCGACTTCATCGGAGCAGCCGGATTTTCCAGAGACTGGATCCGACTTTTATTCTTCCCCTTTTGACAATTCGTTCCCCTATCGAGGGTTCTTAAACAATGAACAGAGATTTTCATGCTCTTCGCCGACTTATAACACGTCGTTTCTCTCGGAAACGTCTTTTAGTACTCCGTCTAATTTGAGAAATTCAAACGACAGTGGAATCACTAGGTGGGCACTTTTTTCTAATTATTTTTTAAACGGCGTTTAACGGGCTAATTAATTTAATTGTGTACTAATAATACTATTGTTTCTCTTTGTTTTCTTCCCCCCAGTGAAAGTTTTGGCTTACTGACCACCACGTCTACACCATACCGTGGGAATGACGCGAACAATTTATCATCGGATTTTCAACGTTTATCAGCTAGAGGGGGAGGGTCTGCTTTTAACAACGGTGAACTACCACCGCCACAACAACAAGGGGGGAGTTTCTTACCTTCTTCTTATGCAAATCAACCGCTCAACGACTCTGGGATGTCATCATCATCCTTTGGCAACTTTAATGGGATGGGATTCGGTCAGGCGAAGTGGGACTCTCCGTCAAAGGCGGCGACATCCACACCAAATCACAGTCAATTCGACTTTTCATTTCCGGTTTCTGAGCCTTCAATCACAGGACTTGTCAACAGCAACAATAGCAGCCCATGCAGCAGCAATGGCAGTAATGCTAGTGCGGACTCACCATCTCGTCTTTTGGCTGCGGCCACAGCTGCCGGGACCAATAATATCCCGTGCTCGATCAAGAATCAGTGGAACTCGAGTGATGTTTCCTCTCTGGTAAGTCAAAAGTTGAGAAATCCGAATTTGATGAGTAAACAAAGGGAGTTCATTGACCTCAAATTGATTATGTGTTTTTTCAATCTGTATCAACAGGACAGTCAGTGCCCAGAGAGCTCTAGTAGCAACTTGATTACCACTTCCACTTTGGGCACCTCAATCTGGAGCCCTGCAACCCAGGTTTCTGCTGCCAACGGCAATAATAACGCTAAAAACGGTAATAATAATGGCAACGTTGGGAACAACGCAGTCACTAAGCACAGCGGCGATAGCCTCAAATGGGATGGGTCTCTGGTGGGGTGGACCAAGCAACAGCTTTTACAATTAGTTGAGGTAACTGACACTTCATTTTAATTTCTTAATTGTTAAGATAAGTAAAAACGTGAATGAAGTCTAAAGGTATATTAATTGTTTTTCTTGTGCTTTCAATACAGCTTCTAAAAGAACAGCTCGAAGAAAGCTTCCGAAATGGCGATGACGGAAGGGCAAATCAAATTCAAGGAGCAATGGTTCGTGTCCAGAATCATATAATTACTACGTTTGTTTTCGATTCATCAGACAGCGCATGCAGCGTGAGCACTCCGTCGACTACGATTCCATCCCCGTCCCCATTTTTACGCAGTCCTACTGAGGCTTCTATGGGACGAGGAGGTAGATTCAATCGGGATGATATTGGTATGGAAAACTTGACTGCACAAAGGTTCTTTGTTTGTTCACTTTTAATTGGATTGATATTTAATAAATCATTTTTGCTTGGAATCTTGATTGCAGAATCCAAGGATGCCACGTACACTTGGAGTGGGCAGCTCCCTCCGCGCATTCACAAGAACCCAACTTATTCGTGCAAAGTAAGTGGTGTAATAGTACTTATCTGAATGTGTTGGTTACGTATGGTGAGAATCTTAGTGAAAAAATGTACTCTTGGGTGATTACATCTTGTCATTAGGTATTTCTTGGAGGTCTTCCATGGGACATTACAGAAGGTACTCTGATGCAGACTTTTAGACAATTTGGAATCTTGAAAATTGAGTGGCCTGGAAAAGAGGGCGTTACCACTAATAAGCCTAAGGGATATGCTTATGCTGTGTTTGAGAGTGAGAAAATGGTAAGTGCAATTTTTTAAATTCAATTTTAATGAACAGTTATGCAATCATTATATATTGCCTTGCTTTTTAATTCTATGTCTATATGTATAGGTCAAGGCTCTCTTACAAAACTGCACCCACGACTTCAACCACAGTCGTGCAGGGAACTACTACTACAAAATTTCGTCGAAGAAGTACCGCGGCAAGGATGTTCAAATCATCCCTTGGGCGCACAGCGACAGTTGCTACAACCGAGGTCAAGCCTCCAAAATTGACCCCATGAAGACTATATTTGTTGGTGCAGTTCACGGAATGGTTAATGCAGAGGGTCTTGCAACCATTATGAACGACTTGTTTGGCACCGTTATTTATGCAGGTATGAACTTAAAGACTGGTTATCATCAAATAAACATATCAAAGATTTAATATGCATTTATTTTTTAAATTTTGAAATCTTTTGTGCATTTCACAGCGGTCGACACTGACCGGCTCAAGTATCCGATTGGCTCAGCTCGTGTGACATTCAGTAGCACACGCTCTTACATGAAGGCCATCAGGGCAGCATTTGTTTACATCAAGACGTCCCGTTTTGAGAAGAAGCTTCAAGTAGATCCTTATCTTGAGGATGCGACATGCTCAGTCTGCAAATTGCAGCAGGGGCCTTACTTCTGCAGGGACATTGCTTGTTTCTGCTACTTTTGCCGAACTTGCTTCCACTACAAGCACTCAGTCGGCGAATTCGCTTCTCACAAGCCGATGATGCGAACTGCGCACAACAAGCCGCAGCAACAGTTTCACAATGGTCCCTTCAACAATTACTCTGGTAATAATAATAATGGTGCTGTTGCCATTTTTAACCAGAACCATCATCATCAATCATCTTACTCTTCTTATGGAGGTGGTCCTCATCATCACCAAAATCAGCAAAATTCTTACCCGGCATACGGAGGAGGTGGTGGTGGTGTCAATTATCAGCACCAGAACTACAACCAGAACAACAATCTTCATCATGGATTTTCTAATGGAGGTGGTGGTGGTGGCAACAATTATCGGCAATGGAATAATGGCAACATTGAGCGCAACTCGCCACAAATTAATTGCGCTGGAGGAGGTGGAGGAGGAGGTAATGGTGTCTTTAATAAACGGTCTAGGTTCTTCTAAAGAAGATTAAGAATTTTGTTTTCTCGGAAAGGTAGGCCATGTGAATCCCATGCTATTCTAGTATAGGAAACCGGTGTTTTTGTCTTATGTTATCAATTAATATCTATATAATAGATGATATATTATAATAATGTATAACGTAAAAATATAGGTATATTATTTAAAGTTGGAGTTTTCATTCATTAATCGGGATAAAATATATAATTCATAATATATTATAAAAAATAAAATATGATTCATGTTAAGTTTCAAGTTGGAAGTTTCTCGTTTATTTTTTCCTCTTCATAATTTAGCTTACTTTTAGCACAATATTTTTAGCTTAATGACAATAATACCAAGTTTTCTTAACAAACGAAACATTGAAACATCACAAAATCATAATAAGAATTATAATACATGGTTTTACTACACACTATATACTAGTTGACATAATCATGCCATATTAGTCGATTTGTAGAAACGAACAGGTCCAAGAAGACGAGTGATTGATGTAGACTCATTAAGATTTTATTGGTTACCCAATAACATTCGTAGTATGGGTCATGCACCCCATTTAATAATCTATACATCATTCTCAGAGTGGTTGAGTGTGTTGAATTTTGGAATCCCATTTGGCATTCAACTTGTGAGGATGCCTTTTTATGTAAAATAGATGTGACGTTAATTCATGATTCATGACTTGTATATGGACCTGTTGTTTATACTAACTATAGTCAACAAACATACAATACTTGACAATACAGACAGTGTACAGAACATCAAACGATCAAACATCATGAAAATAAGATTGGAAAAAACTTTATGGGGAAAACTAATTAAAAGTAGTAATTATTTAGCATCGTAGAAATTAATAGTTTCCTATTCCTATATGGACATCGATACTGACAAGTGGCAATAGATTAATAGATATTTATGGAATTGTTCTTACTTTAATGCTGTAACTTTAAAGAAATGGATGCTAAGACTATGAAAGAGTACTTAATGAAAAAAACAAAGAGCACAAATAAAACCTGAGACATGGAGTAAAAATAAGTATAATAATTTATAAATTTTTTAATTACCTCATGATTTCCATTTTAAATATATTCAAACTCAAACTAAATCGCAGTTTTATATTTTATCACCATACACTCAACGTAGAAATCTTTTCTTGCCTACAGTACCATCATAATATACAAAGAGAGGCAGAAAATTTTTGGATTCAAAATATTTATAATATTGAATATTTTTATATTTGTTAAAGTATTAATTTAAGTAGTTTTTTTCCAGAATACATAGTAATGTTTTGTAGTTATAATACCAGGTAATTACAGTTCAAAGATCATGATCGAGTTTTCTCTAGCATCAGAATAAAATTTCGAATTTTCTTTGGAGTGGTTGAAGATTACAAATTAAGATGAAAATTAAGAATAGCGTACGACCATAAAATAACTCTTTACTTTCTGAAAAATCCAAACATTCCTGATGAAGATGGGCCCATTAGCATTGGCACCTGATTTTTGTGAGTGATTTTAAGCTGTGTGGATATAATCAAGAGAGAATTCTAGTTAGAAACGGATCGCATTTTTCTTGAAGAAATATCATTATACATGACCGTTAAAATAGAATAGTACCGTGCATGGCGCCTGCATCCATGGTTCTCCATCGATTTGCATGGGAAACCGTTTCCTTGTCCGGATAATAACTGTTGAGCACTGAGCCAGTCGCTTTCCGGATGCTCTCAGTCCAGTTCGAACTTGGCCCATATGCAAACAGTTTTCCAGACCAATCACCTCAATCAGTTGGTCACCAATATCTAAAATCAATACCATAACAAATTATAATTGCATTCCAATCAATTGATTTAATTTCATTTGGGGCAACTTGCCTTGGACGGCTATCGACAGGTTTGCAGTAGGATTTGGTTCCTCATTCCTCCTCCTTTTTCGTAGCTTTTTGGCTCGTTTCCGGGACAAGTGATCGCCCCACATATTTGTACCACCGTGTGTGTATGGAATGTTCAAAAGAGCCAAGCCTTGGAGAGACGCTCCTTGATCGAGATTGAGAGCGACACCGTCACACTGAAAACATGATTAATGTGTAATCAAAAGACCTAATATTCCTCATGCATAAATAGTCTACTTGATTATATATGAAACTCTGAACGTCCACGACGATGAGCATGACAATAGATGGAATGTGACAATTAGCGTGAATAATTTGATGGAAGAAGTGCAACATAAAAAAGAGCTAGTCTGCTAAAAAAAGCTCACCTCAATTTCAAGCTCCTGATGGAGATTCTTGCAGGTAGATGCAAACTGCTCTGACATGCCAAACTCAAAATACCACATTTTGTTCCGCACTCGAGAGTTGAATTTATGCGGATGTTTCTCACGCTCCAGATGAAATTTGACACAAATTGCAGCATCCTATGAAAGAGAAACGTGCATGTTTTAAATGAACAACGCACTCTGACTGGCAATCCGCCTGCGTCTCCATCAACCTTCTATTTTATTTGAAGATACTTGAACATGGAATAATTTGAAAAGATGGAAGCTGAGAGTGTAAATGGCTTAGATCTGAGTTAAGTCACGTTTCCTTAGTTTTAGACGGGCTTACCACTCCAACAGAGAAGTAGTTGTTTATAATGTTGTACGGCATGGGATCACCCTTACGATCGTCTTCTGACATGTTAGTTAATGAGATCTGCCAACGATCCATCATGACGCTGGATGCTTTCTCCATTTTCTGCAATTGTTGTCATAGGAAAGGAATGTGATTTGTGACATCTTTTTTTTTTGCAAAATGCATGATGCAGTCTTTTTATGAACAAAATTGCAGTCTATGTACCTTCAATAGTTTCGGTAGAGACTCGCCCTCATAGCCTCCACCCCATTTTAAGCACCTTGCGAGATCATTACCAGTTCCAAGTGGAATTACACCGACAGGTGGTTGATCACTGTACTTTACTTTATCTGAAATTCAAACCAAACATTTATTAAAGCAGTGTGCTTTTGGTACAAAAAGCCGCATTCTCATTTTCGCAACATCTCATCCTACTAATTTATTTAAAATGTTTACATTTTTCATTACGTTTGCAATGACCCAGCGATTCTAGTGAAAATTTCATAGCGAATCACAGCTTCCTGGATGACTTGCTGTCATTTCACTTTTCTATCCTACTCAACGACTCAAACCCATTGTCTAGGGAAAGTTTTCCCGGACCTAACCTGATTTACAGTTCAGCCACCCATATTACTGCGGCCTGATACAGTACAAATTTGTGGCACAACTGAACATACAACCAAGTCATTCATCATGTGTAGAGTTTTCATTAAACGAAAAATTAATCTCCGTAAGGTTTTGTAAGGAAGCATTCATTAACCCAATTTGCACACTAAGTGCAAGCTTAATAAAAATGAAAAATAAATATGACAAAAAAGGAGTACACTAAAAGTTCTTGACACTTGTTCATTAGTGTACTCCAAACATGACGCAAGATTATAAATGTCATCCAACATCCTTCTAACCCCATGGTATACCACAAGTTCACAAGAAAATATAGAATCTGTATTTAAACAAAATATTAGCCTACCCATACTATCCAGCAGCCATCCAACAGTGCCATCACCACCGCAGCATATCACTCTTAACTCGGGAACATCTTTGAACATGTTCAAGGGTTTGGATGGTCCCCCAGAAGTGATATTGTATACCTTCACAACGACCATAAAAATATTAACCATTTATTTCATATGCCCTTCATGGTCACCTCCACAGTAGCTTCAAGTCCACTCTTTACCTGCCGAGGATTTAGAAGGTACTGAAACTTCCTATACAACTTGATTCCCTGATTGCCCCCACTCTTTGGGTTAATAAATACTAGCAATGGTTTAGTATTTGGCAATGGGGTGATTTGAAACGACATCGGCCCAGAACCGTTTGGTGACTGGATTGGTTCTGGACTTGCAGCTTCACCCTGGAAAACAACGACAATAATAATATTAGCAAATAGCAATCGACATAAAACAAAAAGCCATTCGTTTGATCGTTGTGATATGCCTCGCAACATATTTGAGACTTTCTTTATTATGAATAAAATGAGGATACAATAAAAAAACAAGGTTAATATGCGGTAGTAGCGGAAAGACCACACTTTAGTAGCAATCAAGAAGACAAGATGAGTCGAAATTGCTTGGCCTTTTGGCTACATCGTAAAAAAAGGAAAAGTAGTCACCGACAACATAATAAAAAGAGTTTGCTTGCTAGTGGGAAAAAAGTGAAAGTGAATTTCCGTGACATATGCGAAACTCCGAATACTCATTGGTTACCCCGGTCTGATTCCCTTTTGGAAAGAGAAGTGAGGTCGGATAATTTTTAAGATCATTATTATGCTGGCCATCTTTCTTTTGTCAAGCAATGAAGGCAGGGATAGAAACAGAAATCTAGACTCTTTTTATGGTTGTTATTTTGTTCACTCTACCTGTTCTCCAGCATCAGACCGTGAGAGTCCAGATATGGATCGAGCATCTCTGGAGAAGGAACGTTGTCTGTCTAGGACAATCGGACAGATTGATGTCGGAGGAAGAATATGTGCTCGGAGCTCTCCCAGATTGCACTCAGGTTTCACTTGGCTTGCACAACTATTGTGTAGCTGTTGAGGAAAATCACACGGAGAAAATAAACATTAGTGCAAGATAAACGTATGGAATAAAAAAGTAAAAAAGATACACACATGAACCAAGCTGGTTTTTATGGGGAAAGTGGAGGAATAATGAGATTTCCCTAGACAATAATTATCCTGTCGCAGTATTTCGCGCTGAAAGAATAGAGCTCATGAGTTTTGTAGACAGGAAATTAGATATTGATGGAATCAAGTGTAAATAAAATTTCGTTCATGGTCAGCGCTCGTGAATATATAAAAAAGAGAACGGTTATTCGGAGAAATTAGCAAAGTAAATTGTGAGAGAGGTATGTATATAGAGAGGGATTCTATGCAATGATAATTGTCACCTTGTCGTCATTCTGATCAATACTGAAACACGGGGTATCCTTGAACAAAAAAAAAATGTGGAAGAGAACTTGGCTGGGATTCCAGCAAAAGAATTGGTTGTGCAGAGTAATGCGATTTTTTTGGGGCGATTCGTAACATGAACACTTTTTGGAATGAAAGCAAGTTATTTTAGATTATCCAATAAGTTGTGGTGACACAGCAGGAGATTATGACGAAAAATAGGTAGTATTACATTTACATACAGGCATAACGCATTTACTAGTACGCCCACGCATACAAGAATGTTTCACCATCGCACTAGAAGCTTCTATATAGTATATTTTTAATGATGATATTGTGTAAAAGCATACCGTCATTTGACACCAGCGACAGTGCAGCCCAGTTATTCCGTTGTAACTTTTGATTGTTTTCTTACATTTGGAGCACTTGCCATGACAGTTGCCTTCCACCCAGTGATGTTGCATAGCCTGTAAAAATAGTTTTGATAAAAAAGCAGGGATTAGTAGAAAAAGTTACTCCAAATATTATATGCTGTCTATATCAATTAATGGGCTATTTACTTGTTGCAACTTTTTTGATTTCACATAGGTTTGGACACAGTTCGATGGAGCACGCTGGACGCATCTTTCATGTACTGTGTATTTGCACCCTACACGAGTTAAATATTCCCAAAAAATTACAATTACAGCACATAATTCATGAACTTAAACGAGCCAACTTCAGCATAGGTAGTAATATACTTACAAACGCAACAAAGTCCTTTCTTTCCAACCCCCACCAACATGGTCAAGCAGAGATTACAGTAAGCCGGTCGGTTGAAGTGTTTCAGTCTCCAGAAATGACTTCCATCCTCCTTCATAGCCTACAAATTCATTAATGCCTTTTTATTGCTTCTTCGCCATAACTGGTCATTATCTCATTTGTAGCCATCTCCACAATTTGTGAGCAAGTTGCAGTCCCACATTTACCATATTATTCACTTACTATATATTACTATACTATATTTACCTGAGAATCTAGCCCAAGTAGTACAAGAAGTGGTATCGTAGTCAATCCTCCTCGCTTCCATTCATCCAAGGAAACGGTTCCATCCGAGTCGTAATCGATTTCTATCATCATATCTTGCAATATCTTTCAGGGGCATAGTAAACACAACAAAATGCAATTTTAGTTCAACTTGAAAAGAGAAATGAGGGACAAGGAGAAAAGGACTATATCCATAAATGCTAATTGTACTACTGCTAAAAAAATATCCGTATCATTTACAGTCCTCCTCAAAATTATAAAAAACGCCAAAAGAGTGAAAAAATGACAATTTACAACTCAAATTTTGTTGTTTTTCCAGCAAAAAAAATTGAGAGAGTCGCAGGGAGTTTTGTTGTCAGGCAGCCCTCTTACCCATTATCTCAAAAGTTGTACAACACTCGCCCACCATCACTTATCCCCTCCCTCTATTTATTTTCGCTCTTGACAAACATATAACTATGAAATTAGAGAAAAGGATGAAGGTAACGCAGTAAGCGAGAAAAGAGAAAGAGAGAAAGCTTCTCCTATATATTTTCATTAGTCATATTGCGTATTGCAGTAGAAATAATAATAGTGAGAGAAAATTTCACAAAAGGTTTTATAAGCGTCTCTTCATCATTGCAACGTGATCATCATTATCATCGCACCCGTCGTTATCATTATCAACATCCTCTTGTCTTGAACAGTGGATGTGTAAGTACACAAGTGGAACAAGAGTTTCAGATTCAGTGGGAGTAGAAGGTATAAATAGCGAGTGGATAAACGAGCCACAAAAGAAATTCGATGCGACACAAAGAAAAGGAGAGAGCGAGCGAAGGACATGGAGAGCTTTCACTTATAAAATCTGCGTCGAGTATTTATACCTATTATTGTGAGGAAAGGGGAAATGGGGAAAAGGTAAATCAATTATGTTTCTACTCCTGAGACAAGTTTTTCTTCTCCCTTTACTTTATTCCCGAACTAATCATAACCATCCCTAGACGAAAAATGAATGAGGGAAAGATTGACAGAGAAACAAAAAAAACTGTTAATAATTACCGGTTTTAGTTCGGATACGTCCCAGCCCAAGTACTCAGCAACGTTCATCATTTGATCCACTATACAATCCAGCTCCTGTACGCGGCAATGAAATAAGTCGACATGAAAAGGAGAGAGAGGAAAAAAATACAAATTTGGTTTGGAATTATCAAGGATGAAATAATCATATTCTCTTTATTCCTTCAATAATATACTGATATGTCGACCTCTTAAGAAAATGTTCAGAGAAAGTTTTCCTTTAAGAAATCGGATTACGTAGGCGAGCATTGAGACGCAGTTTGTAGCGTAATTACAGTGTATTACATATTCCGATTAAGATATGAAGGGCATTTGAAAAGATCAGAGAAAAATTATCTTGGCAAAATATGTAATCTGCTTTTCCTTCTTGTAAAAATGAAATTACATGTGACATATGCCCCTGAATATTTTAAATCTCGCGAATACAAGTACTACTAGTGCACCGCAACTCGTGGAATGATAAGTCGAATTACAACTTGCATGAATAGATAGTAATCAGAAGATAATGTAAAATATTAGTTGTGAAATGTCGTTGTTTTTTTTTGAAAATGATTTTGGAAGGCATCTCTGATCACAAAAAAAATTGGCTCGTGTGCCCTTCAACTCAAATCCTACACATGAACCTTATGCTGGTTTCAATGAATAGAATTTGTTAACGTCATTAATCAAAGATGATACAAAAGGGTAGTTTATATTTAGCAGAGAACATACCTCCGTATCCAGAACTCCGTTTCCATCAGTATCATAGAGACGGAACATAACTGGAGAAAGAGAAGAAGAAGAAGAAAAAAAGCGAATAATCATTAATAGTCTTAAAAGTGAGCTTATGAATGATTAGATTTTTTGATGCGCATCCCACTCACATTCCAACTTATCTTCAGGTCGTCCTCCTTCAAGAAGAGAGAGATAGCAAATAACATCCTTGAAGAGGATTCGCACTTTGCTAATATCAATGTTCCGGAAACGGACCTTGGGCTTAACAACAACCTGTAAATCTTCAACTGAAATTGAGTAAAAATAGAGAAAAGAATACTTGATTAGTCAAATAATAAGGTCTACATAACAAGGGTGTAACTACGCAGTTGTTGGAACAAATTGGACTCGGGGGTTGTAATATGATTACGTTGGAAATGAGCATTTTTAGGAAGGTTTTTTGTTGATTTCGTCAAATTTGCAATCAAAATCGAACCATTATTTTTCTCCAGAGAGACTCGTTTCGAGTGAGAGACATTATTCATGATGTGTGGACTTGGGGTTTTTCTACTTCTAGTTGCTGATGCTGGAGGGGTCCGCGTTGCGGAGGAATGTCGTGATTTTGAGTGCCTACTACTCACTGAAGAGCTAGTTCTCCGGTGGGCTTTTTGTCGCCTGGTATCCTCCCCACCTGCACCTTCAGCCTGTGTGAGCTGAACCATTGGGTGAACTAGATCATCCACTGAATCTACTGCTCCGTTGTCAGCAGTCAGGGGTGGTGGAATGATTCATTTTTATGTGGCATCATGCAACGAATGCAGATTTGATGACATGCAGACAAACAGACACAAAAATAGCAACTCAAGATAAAGAAATAAATTGCTAATCAAAAACAGAACTGCGACTTAAAATATTCAATGGTAAAATAGACATGGTGTTCACAGCGGAAACACTGTGATCAATTATTTATAAATATTAAAACCATATAACGAAAATGTAAGCTTTTCATGACTCTTTAGAGTTGTCAAAAGAAAATCCCCAATTCTCATCAAATTAATAAGCAGAAGCAAGGTCTCAACTATGATACGTTTTCCCTTTTAAATCTGAGTCGCACAGTGCAAACTAGAAAAAAAACATGCATGAGTAAAAAAGCAATTATTATAGTAATAATAATATTATGATATGCTGCTTGGTAGTTTAATGTGCATTTCTAGTCAGGAAAGTAAGATCAATATTGCCATGACTACATTGTCGTCAGCAAGTTTCCTTTTACTTGAGAGTAAGCTAAGATTCACCTGTTAAAAGTCTTTTCCTTTTACTTATTCACTCAATTTATTCACCATTAGCAGAATGAGGCTTTTACGCTGAAGATTAAATCTTTCATTTTTTTTCTAGAATAAGCAAGTACCTTATCGATTGGAACATCTATAGAGCTAATAATGATTTTGGTTTTTTTTTTCTTTAAAATTCAACGTTCTATTTTTACGCATAATTTAGAGCTTCCATGAATACATGAATAGAGGGGTATACATATTAACGGCGCAACTGACCTGATTGAGATTTGCATGAGTCAGTGTCGGACTTGTTGTTATTATGAGCTCCACCTCCACCACCTCCCAAAGTGTGCAGTTTCTCCGTGATCCCATGAATTTTGCCTGCAAGACCTCGGTGCTGTCTCTCCGTGGCTGGTGACGTGCTAAGCATGCTATTTTGGTTCTGCTGGTGTTGTTGCTTATGTTCATCCAGCTCATCTTGCTCTTGTTGACTAAGACTATATCCGGCGGTCGTTGTTGGTGTTGTCGAATGCGCTACTAAGCTCGACAGAGATCCAGCATTGTTCGGTGCAATAGCGGCAACGGCTGTTGTTGAGCTCTTCATTGCCATCTCCTGAAGGGACATGATAACCATACGAGTATATCAGTCTTATGAGTCAATATATTTATATATTTTTGTAGAGAACCGTTTAAATCTGAGCTTGAGCAAGGCGAAAAAAGTGTTGGGTGGAAAAAAGGAGAAGATGAAAGAGAATTTGCTACGCTCAAACTAGCAACAACAAGACCTAGGCAGTCACTATATAGACCTATAGCTTGGTCTCATTAAAATATTAATTGAAAAACGGAATTACTTTATGCAACAAATTTTCTATTGAGTCTCTCTCCTTTTTTGCATATTGTATATGCATTTGTACATAAAGCATCCATGATTCGCAGTGTTGGATAGACTAATCAATCCAGAGGAAGCTGGATAAAAAATAAAGCATTGGATTGTTGAATGGAGGGCAATGATTACGTAATATACTAGGGACAGCGACAGACAGACTGAAAGAGTCTAGAGCCCCCGCTACTAATGCCCTTCAATAAATTATCTATAGATAGGTTACCTTGTTACCTTACTACCATGTTACTATACCAGACCTTACGTAATAATCTAGCATTGCTGCATTTAGTGGAGAAAGTGAAGGGAAATGCTCACCTGAATCGCTTTTCCATCTGGGAATGTATGAGAGGACGGGAGAGGTGATGGTGGTGGCGACGGTATGAATGTTATCGGTTTCTTGACAAACGACAAGAACAGATTTTGACAGAGCTCGTCTGGCGCTCCTGCATCCAGGTACAAATTGAAGAAGACTCTAAAGCCGTCGTAATCCACTTCCTGAAATATCACAGAAAAAATATATGACATGTTACACGGCATCACTTTACTATTGTAGTTCAGCAAACACACTCTTCATAATTTCATAACATACGCCCTAGTTTGAGTCATGTACCGTTACGCATACTTAGATTATCAAAGCACGTCATTATGTTCATGAGAAGAGAAAGTGATCTTTGATTGTTTCAACTTTGTGTATGGTGACAGCACCAAAGACGCTGTTCCCTTCATTTCATGACACTTAAAACAAATTATGCTCCCATCGTGAAATCCAGCCTAGCGACTAGGATTTTGCATTGTGGATGAATGACTGGGAGCAAAATGTGGGTTAGCTTCATATTATGATCTAAAGAGCAAGACCATTAACTTGTCGTGGCTGCTGCCTATAAATGTTCTACATGCTTTCATTATGTGGCAGTAGTAGTAGCAGCAACAGAGCGATCACTTTGCAAAAGCTAAATGACGGAGTCCATGAATGGTAAAATGGTATAGAAGTGAAAGCAATAATAATAATGTGGTCTCATTTTCTATCGCTGCAGGCAGCCATTTCTGCTGTTTTCCCTCCTTCATTCCCAGCCTGTGTCACACAGTCCAGTAGTGAGTCCTTCTTTCATTTTAACCTTTTACATATGCCGTCATCCTCATCATTGTCTTCATAAAAGATCCAAAAAAAAGTCTGTAGGTATGCAAGTGGGTGTTTTTATGAAGAGAGAGCATCGAAATTAAACTATAAATGGTTGAGAATAATATTTGATGACATGTCGATCCTCATGATAATCATGTGGCCGTGGCCAGTATAAATATAGCACAAAGAGTTGTAGCCTCAGGTTACAAAGTGTTATGATAGCAGTCATTATGATTATCACGATTGCAAATATCTCCAGTCACATTTCCCATTAGAAAGAGCAACACCATCTTTTTTGTCATCTTATCCGATCAAATTCTCTTCTCTGGATATTTAGTTTGACATTAGGTTCTGATTTCCTATCCGTTTCTTCTTTTTTAGGGATTTTTTTGTACGTAAAATAATGACCAGTCTCCAGGCACATTATTATCCGTTGCCTAGCTGATACGTAACGCAGAGGAATGAATGTAATAATTATTATAATATGAATCATGATCGTCATCATCGCCAGAGAGAAAGCCAAAAGTCGATTAGGAGAAAGAAACACACACGTACACACAACTGAGCTATATTAGATTCATTGCCTGTGTATAATGCAATATGTCGTTTGTCGCCTTTTTATGCATGACTGCTTGAAACTCATTTACTTTCCTTTCTCTCCTTTCAGAGAATTTGACATTGACGTTGAGACAAGCTATTCCTGTCACCGTCATTATCATTCCTATCACCGACAGAATATTCAAAATCTCTCTTTTTCCATGCGCACCAATGTCATCATAAAAGAATTGATATGTACAGAAGTACACTTGCATACAAATTCAAATACAAGGGTAGTGTATAGAATACATGCACACGAGCAAGAGGAAAACTCTCTCTGGATGAAAATACATTTGCTAAAAATACTTATGAGGATGAAAGCTTATAGAGAAAAGGCAGTGCAGTGCACAAAGGGAGAAAGCAGAGAGTGATGTTGGTTTTCTCCAGCTTTTACACGCATAATACATGTAGAGTATATCCAGTACCTAAGTTAGTAAATTAGCTTAAAACTTAAGTGAGTTAGTGGGAAAGACAGAGGGAAATGTAGATCCGCGTCCTGCTTTTCATTTGTAATATGTTTAAAGGGATTTTCTACGGATTCCCTGTTTAACCATCGTCATCATCATAAATACCTGCTAGCTATAGTCCTCTGCCTCCAGAGCGTTTTCTGGTAGGTTCGACCATTTTACATGAAAAATGAAAGTATGAATAGCCATCTTCATTTCGTATGAGCCATAATGTAAAAAATAACGGCACAGACACTAGGGTGTCACGTGGTCTGGTTTTCCATCATGTTTTATTTTCTCTCTTTTATGGTTACACATGCTACAAAATAAATGACTAAATCACCCTTCAAAACCCTACAACCAGAGGCATGATTTTACTATAGACAAATCTAATATCTATTTTACAAGAAAGCCGTCTGTCAGAAGCACTTTAGTTTCATCATTTCATCGCCAAACCAAATAACTTTTGCAATGGTCATCATCCTGCTCCACACGATCATTATCATTATTGGAATCGTCGTTCCATGAGAAAAACCCACTTCTCCTATTGCACATTACTCATGTAAATAAGCAGAACAAACTTGCACATATCCACCAGCCCAACACATTATCCAGCAGAAATCCAGTTATGACCATATTACGCAGATCAGCTAGATCCTGTGGTTGGAGATGCGAGCCTGGAAGGAGTAGAGCTCCTGATGGCGACTCTGATAATAAATGTTGACAAGCGAAGTAAACAAGTAGCGCCAACAATCCATGATTAAATATTTAGAGCTAATTCCGTTACGCATAAATGATGTGCCAAAAATCAACTTTTTTTCTTTTACCAAGCCAATCCAATACTTGGACATATTTTTAAAAGGAGGGCGGACCATTCGTCTTCATCACGAAGATACAGCACAATAGCAGCAGTCTAAATCACAATATGGCCAATTCAGTATATTTCACTACTTATTTCAGTATATCTCCCATAGCCCCAGATACAATTACACATGTCAGATCCCATCATTATTACATGCTGCCCGCAATGAAGCAATCGGATTAATGCGTTTTGTCATTTCATCAGCATTAAAGATTCCGTCATCAACGTCATCTGGAGTTGTCATTTTCGTCTGCTCCAAGCAAATGAAACTTGTTCAATATTGCTGCTCAAACCTTTCATCATGCTAGTAATATTCATATTATAAAAATTTGTAGGACCACATCACTACCAACTCTGCTGGAATTATACAGATGTTGCTCAGCCTTAACTGGTCGTAAGACAAGCCATGCCATAAAAAAGGTCTTAGTTACACACAATTATTACCGAACTTTATGTACCCGTGCAAATTTGATACACGTAAGTTCCGTATAATAATCAGGATGAGGAAAACGATGACGATGATAATTACAGTGAAAGCATAAGCAATGGACTTTGAGGTCTTCCCTTCCGGCTTAGTTGCTGATGATAGGAAGTGTATGGCGTGCCCTTGTTGGATGCACGTGAATTAATGACAACGAAACCTTTAACAGCGCTACGAACGTGATGTGATGACATGAGTGACTGAATTGTCTGTTCAAGGAAATGTGCTTCTTTTCATTCTAATAATTAATGCATACATGTATAATGTGTGGTATGTATGTATACCATTAAAATTTTTATCGATGAGCATATACACGAGTTGATGTACATTTTATTGTTCTAAATTTAGGATTCTAGTACAATCTCAATAATGGAACATGACGCACACCCCCTGTAGAAAAAATTTATATGCATTGTCTCTGTTTGCATCACTCGACTTTTTTTATCAATTTTGATGGCACATAGGAATGAGTGAACAGAAATTTTGTCTGATCTTGTTTGTGCGTGCTTTACACATAGTTACCTAACTTTTCATTTATGTTTGGTTAAAAAAGTGCTTTTACGTCATTCCAATGGTTCAAACTCGTGTGTGCTAAGAAAGAAGAGTATACCTTCCCAGCACTATGGCCCTCTGTGGTACATGGAATAATTTAAACAAATATTTATTATATTTTTAGTACCAACCCTTAAAAGTTGCCCAACACACATTCAAGCTAGAGAATCTAATAATAGGCTCATTGAAGTCGAACTGATGAAACTTCATTCCTGCAATAATGAAACTAATGTACTTTTTTCCTCTACTGAACAGTTTATCAGAATTACGCAAGTGGACCTTTGAACTTTCAACCTAAGAATTGAAAACAGAATTTGAATAACCTTTGCTCCCTATCATGGGATGCGGTGAAATCTTATGTTGCGCCAAAAAACACATCATTACTATTCACATCTAGTCGAAATATATGCAAAGCATTAAGGAAAAAAGTACCTTGCCTGGTACACACAGCTAATTGAAGATGTTCGTGCAACCAACAAAACCTCAACGTGGTTGGTGTGTCGCAATTTAAAAGACAAACAGACGGTTATTCAAGACGAGATACATAACGAAAGCAATGTTTGTTTTCTGAAAGTATGTAAATGACAAATAGACTTGTGCACTATCTTTTGCTGTGAATGTACCTATAGACATTGCAAAACGTGTAGAACTATCAGAAAATTTCTAGAAGTATCCGAGATATAAACTTTTTATCATGCATAAACTATTGTTGACTATCACAACACATGACACAGTGCATGTGTGTGTGGTTTTATTCATTTTATGATTGTCACGCAGTCTGGAACGTGAGAAAGAAGGACATCTGAAAGTTATTGAAGTTTAGAACTACTTAGCTTTTCGCTCTCTCTCTCTCTCTCAAAAAGCCACCATTTTGAAATGAATTACTTAGATGAGTTCCCATAAACCCTATAAATAAACTAGTTCAAAACTAAACAAAAGAGTCAGTCTACCCAATGATTGCCTAGTCGTCAAAAG
Source organism: Willowsia nigromaculata (assembly GCA_034700605.1). Taxonomy (NCBI): domain Eukaryota; kingdom Metazoa; phylum Arthropoda; class Collembola; order Entomobryomorpha; family Entomobryidae; genus Willowsia; species Willowsia nigromaculata. Next base: position 30,645 of record JAQIXX010001296.1, read on the forward strand.
TAATTAACATAATTAATTTCTCGGTTTGTTATGCTTTCTCTCATTGTTCAATATAAATTTGATGATTTTCTTCTTTGTACAAATTCATTTTCAATTTTTATATCTCTCTAAATAATATTTCAAATCGAATTGTAGGGAAAGCGAATGGATTTTAAATTGACGCATGTCACTTTTTTCCCTTTTCGATTAGAAACCACTTTTTTTATTTATTTGTTCACTCAAAAGTATATCCAATAGGGATTCAGCATCTGAAGATCGCATGGAATACATATCACTCAGCCAAACACTAAATTTTGAGATGATGACTGATTGATGAATGGAAAAGCGAGCCCTTTAAAGAAAGCAGTGCTGTTGTTGTTTGCTATATCTGTGAGGAAGCACATATTGACGACAAGTACAGCTTATTCCCAGAGTAAACAATGGACTGAAATATCCATTTTTCTTGTTGCCACTCATTCTTCCCAATTCTTCTTGTATGCTTGTGAATATCATTCTGTCATAACGACAAAACCACATCATCGCTCCTTTCTCTCTCATCATCTTCGCCATGTATGCACACTCATCGTTTCCTCAACATTGGAAAATAATAAAAGGGGAGCTAAAGTGCCTTTCACTCTTCTTGAATATCTACATTAAGCATGTATTTTATGCGTGTGTGTGTGTGCGCGCAAAAGACTTAACTGACATCAGTATTTTCCTCGTTCTCCTCCCTAAACAAATTGGAAACAAGTTGAGTGAGTTCTAGTTGAATCTCAGGGCTCTTCTCCCTACAAAATTCACTTTCCAATTTTCATCCCGAGTAAACAGACGCATGCATATAGACAGGTTGAGTGTGTGTGTACGATACTTTATGTTGTTTTATTTATTACTCTCATGTGCAAGTCATCGTCTATGCTTCGCAAAAATATGTATGCATTTTTATATTTGAGTATATTCTACTACAACTAATAATAGGAGAGAGAAAGTTGCGTATTTTTATTTCGAATCAAATTACAAAATCTCAATAGGTTCCATTTGAAAGAAGAGAAGGAAGGGAAAACAAGGAGCAGCCATAACTGCCACCTCCTATAACAAGAAAGGGTTATAACGAGATAAATTACATGGGAAATGGATAAAGGTAGGAATGTGCAATTTTTACTTGAAGGGTCTCCTCCTACTCTCATATCTTCTATTTTACTTACTCCACATCTTTTTTTCTTGCCCTGCTGCACTTCTTTATTGGAGCCAATACCAATTTTTTTGGTCTTTCTACTAGTCGTTCTTTGTTGCTGAGAGTTGAGAGAAAATAATGTTGTTATTTTTTGCCTCTTTGGAGACGATACACTACAGACTAGAGTGGATAGTGGAAGTCCCATTACGGGATGTTTTAGCGTTTTATGCTTTTTTTTCCTACTCTTTATGTCGATTGAATTGGATTGAAGAGAAAGACAGAGATGGAAAGTGGGCGAAAAGGGATCGTCTAACGCGGATTTTGGTGCTGGTGTGCATTATAACGGCAGAGTTTTGTATGCACGCACTCAGAGGAATATAAAAAGGAGAAATCCCTATTGTCTTCTTGTCTAATGTCACTAGTCCATGGGAAAAATATTTTAGGTTCGATTTCACTTTTGGGATTCCTAGAAAATATTATAGCATTGGCTTCTGGATTAGGACGAGAAGAACTACAGCAAAATTAGATAACGATGAGCTTTGAGTGATAAACAAACGTTCAATGCGTGCCACTACTCTCAGGATAGAAAAATGTTACTACAATTTATATACAATTTCACATTTTTTATTCGCTTGGCATTATTGGATCGAGAAAATTTACTTGTGGCAAGTGACAGCATATTGATACTCAAGAGAGTGAGATGTCCATATTCAGAAATTCCAGTTTTATTGGATCTTCCTTATGCATGGTATTCGTTAAAATACATGTGCAAATATTTCGGACGATGATCAATTGATTTTTAAAAAATATTTAAATTTAGCTATGCATCAGGTAAATTGTAATTCGAAATGAATGGAGAATAAAATCTCACAACAAAAAGTCAATAACACCAACAAAACCTGTGACAAACAAGGTCACCTTTAACAAACTACTAGTAAGTTCTTTTATTTTGAAAGAAGTCAATGTTGAATGTATGGGACAACTAAATATACGACTACTAATGCACTTCCTATTTGTTTTTGACGAAGTTTTGGAAAAGACAGGCTGTCAAGAGCAACAAACGTGGTATGAAAGGAAGGTTAAATCTTCCCATTCTCACTATCAAAAGCCACGCGCTTAATTTATGTTCAAGTAATATCCAGTCATACACCCACACACGCTTCCCTCGCAACTTTTTATTATTAGGCTTGGGAATAATGATGAGAACATCATATTTTCATCAGGGATGATGAATAGGGTGTTCGATTACACCTTCCGTGTTTACAAATTTTCATTCGCTGTCGTTCCTGCGTGAGAGTTTAATAGCTAATCAGTTTGATTGGATTTGCTGAAACATACATAAACGATAGATTCTGGAACAATGGAATGTGAGCGCAACGCACTCAAAATAACGTTTACATTGACTTATGCAATAATAGCAATAAAATATTTCGCTTATGCTAACAGAATTGTGGGTTTTAGGTATGACTGTTTGTGTACTTATAAAATAAAATTATTATAGTATCCTCTTACCCCATCTTCACTGTTGTACTCTGCGTAGGCCGGATTGTTGCAAAACTCCTCCACAACATCCTTCAATTTCTTTGTTGAATCTGAAATAAAAAGTAAAAAGATGGCTGATATTAGGCACAATGATATATAATGATGTTAATATTTTCACTCTGTTGATTCTTTCCATACTGAGGACACCAACTATAGTTATATACTTGAAAAGGCTGTTATATTTAACTCCAAATTCATCATTTCATAATTTTAAACTTTTAAAAACTTTATCCTTCTCCTTATTCTAAATCCGGGGGATATAGACTTAATATTTTATTCATGTAAGACTTCACTTTAACTTTATACATTGAAACTGTACATGCTACCATTTTCATTTTATGAAGCAAACCGTATAAAGCAAACACATTTTTCTCATCCTCTGGCAGACCATCTATGAGAAACGAAGACCTTATAAACCGTAATCAATTTCCTCCTTTCCAGTGTAAACCAGAGCGAATATATGTAACAAAAGCTTACATTTCCCTCCCGATTTCAATGATGCATAATGCAGTGAACTAAACTAATCTGGAGTCTAACGAAAGTGAGAAAAACAGTATCATCAGGATCATCCTTCTCACAACAAGCACAACCGCATCTCAGTTTTGTATTTTTCCACTTGAAAAAACAAAGAGAAATATTTTTATATTGTGTTATGCGCTTTCTTTTCTCTGAAAAGAAGCTTTTACCACATACCTTCATGATGTTCTTTCCATTTATTGAAAGTTCTCTAATAAATAATACATATATTATTATTATGGATAGACCTATTAGCCTATAATCACATTCTTCCAATTCACAACTACTCGTTCCTCCTAATAACCATCCATCTACTGAGAGCGACTTGAGTCAACAATATTATATAACTTTCCCTCCTCCATTTCTTTGCTTAGTAGCTTATCCTATTAGATATCATAGCTTTTTCTACTTTCTCTTCAGTCCCATTTGCTGATGCAATGGAAGAATGATGATATGGTTTGTAGGGAAAGGAATGCATAAAAGGGGTATCAACCCGACTCATGACAGTATCCATTCTCAGTGGATATTTCTTTGTGAAAGACAAGGATTATGTTGGTTTCGGGTGATCATACAATGATCACCGCAAAACCAAGACGATTCCCTCGTTTTTTATTGAACCGTTCTCTTTTTTAACAAAATTGGTTTTCTATGCCTCGGGATTTTTCAAAAGCTTAAACTTGAGTTCCCACTACTAATATTATAGAGTAGTGTGTAAAACCTTAAAAACTACTAAAATGCGTAACAATATAGCAATTCTCTAGCCTTCTGTAGCGTGGCAGTTGTCAACATTGATAAAAACTTAGTCCATAGAGAATTGCCCGAAAACTAGTTGGTAGTCATGACTACCAGGAGATATCTACATAGTCATCGTCATTGACCTCTTCCAGCTACTCATTTTTTTTAGGCGAGTCGTTATATTGTGAAGAAGTTGAAGGGGAAAAAACAATTTATAAAAGAGCAGGAGTAAATGAAGGCGCGCAACAACGTCATCATTAATTTGCATTAAGCCCTTATTAATCGGATTTTCTTGAGTGCTCCGCTCCCCCTTTCCCAAGAAAAATTACATGAAATACTTACTATTAGACCGGGTAGATGTGCTCGGTAGGGACAGTAACACAACAGTGTATTTTGTACTTGGAGAAAGCAAATCAAAGATGACGGTCGTGTGGTAAAGTTGGTGGTGCTCTGAGCATGAACCGGATTATGGAGGAAAGACTAATTTGGAGGGAGCGGTTTTGCAATAGATATAATGTTGATGTTTACAGACGCAACTGTATTTCATCCTTAACTACCTCATCCCGCCTCATACTGTTAATTTTTTTTATACTTTTGGAAGAGCGGCCAGCTTCCAGTAAGTTAATTGGGAAAGAAGTCAAGAGCAAACTGATTTTTTTGCGGGATTCTGCAGGTACACTTTTACCACTATGCAGACAATGAACCATAATCTACACATATCAGTTCCATCTTCACATGGAAAGGGTCAACGCATCAAAAAACTAGATGAGGAAAATCCAAGAAAAGGATCAATCAGTTTGGCTCTAATGACATTAAGGAAGAGAGTGGTGACACGGGCAAGGAAAATCTTTTCAGGAATGAGGTTACTTCCGGTGGACTTAATATAATAAAAAAATAGGGAAAAAGTTTTCGGGCCTCTAAAGAATGCTTGCCGGCCTACCGTACGGTTTTTCTGGCCTATTTTTGAAATTTTTTAGAGGCTAGTTACACCCGGATTTTTAGCCTCTCTGATTGGGGTTTTGGCCCCAAAAAACTTAAACTTTTTTCATGACTTCAAATTTTTAACTCAACTAGGCTGAGTAGAAACTTCTTGTATAAGTGGTAAGTCAGGAGGAGACTCATATTGACTTTTATTATTGATATTCAAACTTTGTATTGGGTATTATGAACT